>JAPWTK010000902.1:0-129682 GCA_029963805.1 Aromia moschata
ATTGTTATCAGCAGCAATAACAGTCGCTTGTTGGGTTAGATTTAAATTTTTATTTGTATTTCTAACATTTTGGCCTTTGATCAGAGCCGTGTTTTATATATTGTTGGTTTTTAAGTATAACCAGTTTAAAGATCCTTAATTGTAGTGCTCATATACATACATGTCTCATTTTCGCTGCTTCTGTTTTGGGGATTAAATATATTATCTATTCTATCAAATGTTTTATTTGGCAGCTGAATATGAATATCTGGCTACAAAACTTTACGTTTAGGAGATCAAATATGAATAATTTAGTGTCCTAATCTTGCTGTTCAAACATAATTGTTAATTAATATTTATAAATAAAATCAATATTTCTTTGGTGTTAATTTATAATGTACTAACCATAATGTATTACTATTGGGAAGTCATAGAGTGAATGTTTTTCGAAATATTTGCATTTAAAAGTTGATACATTTTATTTTAAATGCCTTTTGCTTTTTTAGCATAGGAGGTTTTTATCATTTCTAATGGTTTTATTTAAGTAACTTAACTCAGATTCATTAGAATAACTACAGTGCGCGACTAAAGTATGGAATAAATTCAGTAAATGTGAAACAAAAAATTTTTGGAAAAAATCCTCGAACAGGTCGATTTTGTTTAATAAAAACACACATTTTTGAGGGAGCGTCTATTTTCAGATGTCATTAAATTTGTTTTTTTGAGTAATGACGTCATCAACTTATTTTTCAAATGGCAATACCTCATTTTTTAAAATTAATTTGAGAGACCCTTTCATTGTCGATTTAATGGTATAAAAATGTTGCCACCTTACATAACAAAATTTTTGAATAAATGACAATTGAATGTTACAAAATGAAAAATATATTTTTCACAATAAATAAACGAAAATTTCTTTAATAAGCAAATAAAATTTTGAATTAAGTGTTCGAAATGCCGTCCAGCAACTTCTTGGCAATATGCAAGCCTGTGTACAAATTTTTCTTGTACATTATGAATGACTTCCGGGATAATGGATCCCATTTCATCTCTAATGCGATCTTGTAGTTCGGCTAAATTGTGTGGTCTTCTGCAGTAAACTTTTGATTTTAAATAACCCCATAAAAATAATCAAGTGGTGTAAGATCTGGGGATCTCCACTTCTGAGGAAATATTATCTCAAAATATTCAAGAACTGAGCGCGCATAATGCGGGGGTGGGGGTGCTCCGTCTTGCTGAAACCAGAGTGTGTTATCTGGAATGTCAGGATCATTCTCGTTAGGGAAAATTACTGCAAGCGCTGGAACTAGATCATTTTGCAAGAACTCCATATATCTTTCTCCTGTGAGAGTTTCTTCAAAGAAGAAAGGCCCTATTATTATGTTTGCGACTATTCCGGCCCACACATTTAATTTTTGCGAATGTTGAGTATGTGCTTTGATGATCCAATGAGGATTCGTCCGACTCCAATACCTGCAATTTTGACGGTTCACTGTGCCGTTTAGACAAAACGTGGCTTCATCGGAAAAAATATTTGCTGGTCTAAATTTGGGTTTGTTTGACAAAGATTCATCATAGTTTCACAGAATTGCAGTCGCCGGTCAGGATCGTCTTCGTTGAGTTCTTGCACAAGCTGAAATTTGTAGGAATGATAGTTTCCTTCCCTCAGGATAAGTAGAACTGTCGTCTGACTAACTTCATTTTCTAATGCAACTAGTGTAGAGGTACTCGGAGGGTTCTCTTCCATACTTAACACAATGTCAATCTTTTTATCTTGGATAATTTTCGGACGTCCTGATTTTGGTAGATCTTTAACATGACCAGTTTCTCTAAATTTGGACGCAATCTTACTAACTGTGGATTGGGTGATAGAGTTATCTGGATATTTTGCATTAAATAAATTGCATGCCTCCTGCTGAGTTCTGGTCTTATTTTTACATCCGATGAAAATCAAAATTTCAATTCTTTGTCTCACAGTTAAATGTGCCATATTAAAATTGGAATTTTTATAAATACTAACACGTTACATCAACTTTTCGCACAATTTAATGACAAATCTTTTGATGAACTGACAGTGAAAACCATTGATACGTCAAAAAACTTAATCCGATAATTTTTTTGCTTAACAACGTACTTTTTTGTTATGTTTTATTTATGTTCAGTTTTTTCAGGTATATTGTTAGTAATATACGGCTTACACACTGTAAGCCGTATTTGTATTTGTTTAAATAAATAGTGTTAGTTATAAATGCGAGTTTAAATTTTTCACACCTTACGAACCCGTAGTGAACAAAACGTTACAGTATTAAGAAATGTTTGATAAAATTAGTTTTGGTTTATGGTTTTTTAAAATTGCAATATTTTTTTCCCAAAAAAAAAATGCAGTTTTGCTGTATTCCATTATTAATGGGACTGTCTACAATTCTTCACTGCAAAAATTTGTATTGACTTAATTATTTAATTGAACTCTGTTGATTATTGAGTGTTATTCTACTTCTAGTCTATTTTTTTCGTAAATAATTAACCTCACTTGTGTTTCTCTAATTTTATATTCATTCGGTGTTCTTTAACTCCTGTCTAGTGTTCTTTTTCCAGTCTCTCCTATGTACTATGCAACCTATTACTAATAACTATCCCGATAAGATGGATAAATACCTCATAATTTATGGATTCATATATATGATTTATAAAATGAAACAAAAGAACGTTCTGCAAAGCTAGATTAACAAATTTGCACGCACGCGGCGATTTCATAGAAGCATAAGTGGACCCGATAACTAGAATTTAGCGGCGCATTTTTCACTCCGTTCGATAAAGCGAATTTCCATCCAGCAAAATCGCTAATAAATTAGCAACGGACGCGATAGCGAATTGGAGCAAAAATTACGCATTACCTATTTTATTGTCGTGTACAGCAGATGAGATCAGATATTTATGGTTGGAACTGGTTTGTGGCATTCGGTTATCTTAACGTCTCTGTGTAAAACGCGGGGTTGCAATGTAGTGATAACAACATTCACTGTGTGGATATTGGCCCATAAAGGAAATAGTTCGTCCGGTTTTTCATTTATTTTTAATTAAGCGCACTTTTTCATTACAAAGCAATGGCTTTGATGAAATATGGTTTCTTTTAAACCGTTAATGTTAATGACGATAAATATATTAACACTATGTATGTACAACACTTACGCCCTAAATGGATGATTTAAAGCTATTCAGTCCCTCATTGAAACTACCAAGACATTCAGCGATGACATCAGGATGTTGTTTGGCATAGACAATTGCTCTACACTGACCGTTATAAATGGAGCACATCCGAACTACCCAGAGGTATATGCCAACATCCATCAACTCTCAGCGAAAGAGCAATACCGCTACCAATAAATGTGCCACAATCTCAACCACACACAGCTAAAAAGGGATTCCAAGAGGAAATATAGAAACTGCATTATGAAACTATTGAATACGGTTTTATTTGGAGGCAAGCTGATCAAAAACACACGTTGAATCGTTAAATGGTTCATCAGTTTCATCACTGTGAGGTGAATCATGGTGGGTGGCGTCTACTGAACATGTTGACTTGAGATCAAGAAGGGAATGTTCCAAGGTGTTCCAATTTAATTCACTCTTATTGGTTTGGTTGTGAAGGAATACCTCAGAACAAGCCAAGAGGTATATGCTTAAAATCCGTCACTTCACACCGGAAGAGTAATACCTCTATCTTGGAATGTGTCAAAATAACATGCTCAACACACAGCTAAAAAAATGTTTACAGGAGAAATACCGGGGGCCCGGGGGGGGAAAGGGGGGGGGGGGGGGGCGGGGCGCCGGGGGGGGCCGGGGGGGGGGGGGGGGGGCGGGGCCCCCCCCCCCCCCCCCCGGGGGGGGCGGGGGGCCCCCCCCCCCCCCCCCGCCCCTTTTTCCCCCCGCTCCAAATTTTTTTTTTGGGTTTGGGGGGGGGGGGGCGCGCCCCCCCCCCCCCGCCCCCCCCCCGGGCCCCCCCCCCCCCCCCCCCCCGCCCCGGGCGCCCCCCCCCCCCCCCCCCCGGGGGGGGGGGGGGGCGCCGCCGGCGGGGCGGGGGGGGGGCCGCCCCCCCCCCCCCCCCCCCCCCCCCCCCGCCCCCCCCCCCCCCCCGCCCCGCCCCCCCGGCCGCCCCCCCCCCCCCCCCCCGGGCGGGGGCGGGGCGCCCCCCCCCCCCCCCCCCCCCCCCCCCCCCCCCCCCCCCCCCCCCCCCCCCCCCCCCGCCCCCCCCCCCCCCCCCCCCCCCCCCCCCCCCCCCCCCCCCCCCCGCCCCCGGCCCCCCCCCCCCCCCCCTAAGAACCGCGTGACGAAACTGCTGAATGCACTTTTTACCTGGAAGAAATTATCGACACAATACGAAATTTTCAAGTAGAGTGATTTTTTTCTAACGGTTCATTTTACGCTTTACAAGGTTTTTTGCCAAAACAATGTACTTTTCATTTTGTCCCCCGAGAAGTAGGGACAACAATTTAAAAAACACATCGACGACATAACTTGAAAAATGGACGGGGGAAAATTTTAAAAATATAGGGAAAATGTGCAAAAGAAAAATGCTCGACCTGTCGAAATGACAAGTCGAAGAAGTCGACCTGTCCGACGTAACATGTGTATTCTAAATTTGACACCGCTGTTATTATACATCTTTTGGAATTGAATAAGGGATATTAAATCAAAACCGAAGCGGAATTTAAAACCAGAAGAACGACGCAAAGACATAACATTACGTATTAAGGAAAAACGGAATAGAAATTTTATTACTTTTAGCTTTTTTTTTTAGTTTTTGCCAAAATTGGCTAATTTTGAAGAACACTTTTCTTTTCAGTCAGGTATATTCTTCTATCAGGTATATCTTCGTCGTATCCATGGTGATGTTAATTACAAACAAAGAATCTAATTGATGTACCTAGGTATTAACATCCTACATGCATAACGATTGTCGATAAAATAAATAAGTCATTAAAAGATCAAAGACTTTCCACATCACTTGAGAAAAGGAACAGATGCAACTTTGAATATATGCTTTTAATTAATAGCTTCCAGTTTATCATAAATTGCGGAAAATTTTAAATACGTGGTAGTTAATAACGTAATTTATAAATGGTGCCCGCGTTGTAATCGAATCATCTATGCTCTGAAGCTATTAAATTGTAGTTGCAGTCTAACGAGCTCAGAGGATTAAACGTGGTAAGAGAAAGTTTAATAATTTAACTGCAATAATAATATAATCTTTAATTTATTTTGTATTTATGAAAGTTATTGCTTTCGTTTCTGAATTCCTTTTTTTTCGATAAACTATCTGAAAATAAAATAAACGATATGTTACAAAACTATGATATGTCATAAAATCTATCGTGTTTTTTTTTATTATCTAGTATAATTTAAAAAACTATAAGCAATTTTGGGATTGTTAATTAACAATAACCTAATTATGCAGCCAACATCCTCATTTTAATAGACTGGTGCTGCAAATTGTAGACATATTGGTGTCAAGAAAGATGGAGAAATATAGAAAAGATTGAACTGCTGCTTTTTTCTACATCAACATTCTTAATAAAATACACATTTTTAATAACCTCCCACGCAACTTTTTTTAAACTTATTTACCTTAATTTTAGTTGAAATGCCATACGAGCATTTACGCATCCAAAGGATCCCAATGATAATTTTGGGCAAGTGGCGTGTCACTTTTGGAAGTCGGTCTGTAGACCGACTCTACACAGTATACCGCATATTCATCCAAATATATTTCATAGTGTACGCCCAAAGCATCGCGTTTGTCCTTAAGAGATTGATGCCTTGCACTGCCACTTTCATAAAGATGCTTACAATGTACGTAGTTCACACCAGCGCTATCACAACGATACAACTCAGCGACAGAGCCTGTATGAGAAAGGTCACCTCGTACATAATAAACTACGAAAAACTGGTATACCCAAACGAGCCGGAATATATAAAGAAGACCTACGACTACTTTGCCAGGAAGAGCGGGAAGTTGGCTTTGAATAGTTGCATGATACCAACTCTGTGTGGAATACTCTATTATATATCCAACGTGGTTAGGTCGTATCATGATAAAGAAACTGAAAAGTGTCATCTAGTCAAGGGGGTCATGTACCAGTTGTTCTATCCGTTCGACACTGATAAATATTCATGGGCAGCTAGAATAATAGACATACTCCTCACGTACAATGGACTATCTTCTCATATTTACATAAAAATTTTACCCATCAGCATGGCAACTTTTCAATTAGGACAAATAACGATTCTACAGGAGATGGTGAAACGCATAGATAGAGAAGCCGAAGAATTGCGGAAAAGTAAGAATATAAGTCTTGATGAAGCTATAGACATAGTCGTAACAAACTGTATAAAGAAGCACCAAGAGGTCTTAAGGTATGCTCAATATTCATAAGGTATGCTCAATATTCATGAGCGAGTTTGAACTGTGTCAGTTTTTACTTCTTTCTGATCTACTTAGTCCGAAATATACAGTGCGCGCCTAAAGTATGGAATAAATTCAGTAAATGTGAAACAAAAAATTTTTGGAAAAAATCCTCGAACAGTTGTGAAAAATATATTTTTCATTTTGTAACATTAAATTGTCATTTACTCAAAAATTTTGTTATGTAAGGTGACAACATTTTTATACCATTAAATCGACCGTTAAATCTCTCAAATTAAATTAAAAAAATGGGGGGTTGCCATTTGAAAAAATAAGTTGATGACAGCATTACTCAAAAACAAATGACATCTGAAAATAGACGTTCCCTCAAAAATGTGTGTTTTTATTAAACAAAATCGACCTGTTCGAGGATTGTTTCCAAAAATTATTTGTTTCATATTTACTGAATTTATTCCATACTTTAGGCGCGCACTGTATATATTATATATATTGGCCGAAAGTAAATTTTTAATTTCAGTTTCACAGACATGCTCCTTCGTGCGACTAAACCAATCATGCTGCTAGGATTTTTCAGCACCAGTCTGGAGATAGCTACGTTTACAATACAAATAATGAACGTAAAATATAATGAAATAAAATGATCGCAGCCGTGATCGCCTAACCTAATTGTTCTACTTTTTTTAGGCGGAAACATTTATAGAACGTTTGTCTATAGCTATTGTATCTCTTGCGATGGCCCAGCAAAGTTTTTTCTTCTTCTGGTACGCCAACGAAGTTTATACACAGGTTGGTAGTAACAAAATAGCAGGAACAGGGAAAAAATTGACATAAAACTGGAAGTTTAAACAAATTTTTAGTCCGTTGGACAGAAAAGCTCAGGAACTTGATCCATCTTTCTAGATGTGTTTCTAGAGAGTTTGATAAAAGCTATTACACCTTAATTCGTTTGATAAAAATTCTAACCACCATCAGTTTCCAATTGACCATCTTTTACTTCTCAACCAGATATGTACATATATCATAATAATATTCTTTACAAAGTGACATGAATTTCAATCAATTACAATTCGTTCGCAACAGCCCAGACATGCTTTCACCAACATACAGACTTATTATATTACAGTTAAACGTATGCTATCCGAGCTGTACTGACTTATTACAGGTATTTTCATTTATCTACTTAGTTCACATTATCAACTTATTTGTAAAATTATCGATTTTTTTTTTTGTTAAAAATCTTAATAAAACCAATTAAATTTAAGAGCAAATTTTTAAAACATTGAGAAAAAAATGTTTTAAACACATTCGTAATTAATAATATCTTGAGTTGTCTGCATAGATGTAAGAGAATTTAGAAGTTAAGAAAAAATAATATGTAAATATAAAACAATGTGCATAAAAAAAGCAAGATCGATTGTCTAATATTTCGTAAACATGCCATTCCATCAATAACGTCAAACTACATATTTCAGAGCGTGAGAATATGCGATCTTATTTATAATAATACAAACTGGCTTAACTACAGCAGAACTGTACAAAAAAAGTTACTTATAATGATGACCAAATGTCAGAGGCCCATGTCACTCCAAGCATCTAGTATCGGAGACATGACATTAGAGACATATAAAGCCGTAAGTATAATTACTAAGTGATTCAGTATTTAATTCCAGAATTAGGTAATTTCTAAATTGTCTGGATAACTCCATAAAAATGTGTTTTAATTTTTAGGTGATCAAGAGTTGCTACTCCATAATTACATTCTTTACAGCTATGTATAAATAGCTAAGAGTATTAGATCTAAACTACTATAAGCAAGCAAACTGGTTCAATATAACGCCTGATCTTATTTACAATAATAAACACATTCGCTATACTATTGTTAGTATAATACTTAGATATTATGAGTTGTAAAACCACATCTAAAAATAGTGTAGGCAGACAAAATGTATTCCACTTATTATTGCCACCTATTTTAATTAAGTTTTATTAATAATCTCGGTCACTTCCATAGTTCACATTGCATATCAGTTAAATGGTTTACTCTAGTTCTATCACTTGTATTTGTGTTAAATAAAGAGTTTGCTTTAGCGCTCTTATATCCATGCATATTATCTTATATTCATCCATTTTGGATTGTTAATAATTGTATTATACTTGGATTGTATGAATCAGGACACTAAGAATATTAGGTAAAATTTGACTAATCAATTTATCTCTCAGATTAAATTAAAATTTATCAAATAAAAGCGAACCAAATACAGGGTTATTCGTAAGTTGATTCATATTTTTAACAGCATAGAAATCTATTCAAAATAAACATTTTTTTCCAAATAACAATTTTCAAAAAAAATCAAAAATAAAAATGTTGCCTTATGTAACTTTATTTTCGAGTTAATTAATACCACCCTGTATAAGAGTGGCAGGGGAACTAATCACGAACGAAGTGGTACGCCGCTTGGATGAGCTCGGTTTAAATTAACATTTCATGTTGTTTAGAAAAGTGAGTTATTACTAGGGTTTGGAAAGTTTGCTCTCACGCATGCTACACTGCATTTAACTATACAGCACCCCCGCACGGGACCGGTGTACTAAAGGCGCATACGCGAGTCCCGGCGCCTTGGCAGGATCGGTCAGTGGCGTACATATGCTGGGGCAAGAAATACACGCGTATATAATTTACAAGGTGCTTACAAAACAAGGTTGATACTTTAATTATCATAGAGTTTTATAGTGCCGACCCTACGTTATGGCACACATTTCCGGACCCTAGTTATTACAAGGGTATTACAAAGAAAAGTATAACAAATTCCTAAATATATAAAATTGGACATTTACCAGGTTGCCAAAAAAGTTCAAATATTCAATTGCTATTGTATTGGTGATAGATCGATGACCGAAACTGAAGAAATTTTTAACGAATCATCAGCTATTTTTAAATAAAAAATCCGAACAAAAAAAATGGACCTTTTCGAGGATTTTTTTAGACAAATGTGTATTCTACAGGATATATTTGAAAAAGAGGTGACTGTTAATTTAATAATTAACATTAATAATGAGGTACTCACAAGAAATGTCAGAAGACAAAACTTCTAAAAAAAAAAACTGCAGTAATTAACAATTCAGAAAGCCATACCTGTTCTTACTTTTCTCTAACTGGATATCGATCCTGTAAAACACGTCCTGTCACAATAAGAAAAAATAATGTTTTAGTTATTACAAAACATATATTAGAATAAATAAATTTCAAAATTCCACTTTCGATACCAGACTATATTATTTAGATATGTGTAGAGAACTTCGAACTTATAGTAGATATAAAACATACCACAAAACACCATAAATCGCCACGCTAAAAAGAGACCCCAAACAACCTCTCAGCGAAATCCGAACGTAAACTCTATAAAAACAATGTGTCAAACTAAGACACGACAAGGGGGCGTTACGATGAGGGGTGTAATTCAGGCTGTTGATGCTGCCCGCCTTTTGTGCTCGTTTTTTTACGCCTCTCCAAACGTTCATAACCGCATGCAAGTAGAGTAAACCAACGTTGCATTTTTTAAATGCAACGAGATGCAGAAACAACCATGCATAAGATAATCTAGTTATTCCGTGTGTTAAGCTACAGGGTTTGTCCGGAAAGTAATGTCAGCGAATTTTTTTCCCGAGACTGTACGCGCCAGCACGCGCTTTACGTGCTGGGATTGTGGTGGGGGGATCTGCCAGAACAAGATCCAACAAGCGTCAGTTGGCTACCGGTCGTTGTAGCGGTCGCATCACTCGTTCTTTGAGAGTCGTTACAGTGACCCGGCGCAAGGAAAAATGCAACGTTCGCTTGAGCAACGGATGGCGATCAAGTTTTGTATGAAACTGGAGAAGAGTGCTGCGGAAACCATTCAAATGTTGAAGAAGGCTTTCGGCGTCGATTGTCTTTCGGACAGGCAAATTTTCCGGTGGCACAAGGCCTTCGCAGAGGGTCGGGAAGATGTCAACGACGAGAACCGCGCTGGACGGCCATCAACCTCCAGTTCCGACGAAAATGTGAAACGTGTGCGTGCCTTGTTGAACACTGACCGTCGTCTAAATGTCCGTTTAATTTCCGAAACATTAGACATTACGAAAACCATTGTTCACGAAATTGTGTCGGAGTCTTTAGGAATGAGGAAGGTGTGCGCGAAGCTCGTGCCAAAAGTGCTAACGGACAATCAAAAAGCGAGGCGCGTCGAACCCTGCCAAGAACTTTTGGACACCTGCGAAGACAACCCCGCTTTCCTTGATGACGTCATTACCGGGGACGAAAGTTGGGTCTTTGAATACGATCCGGAGACGAAGAGGCAAAGTGCGGAATGGCACACGTCGAACTCCCCTCGCCCCAACAAGGCCAGGATGTCCAGGTCAAAGATCAAGACAATGCTGATTGTATTTTTTGATTGCCGGGGATTGGTCCATCATGAGTTCGTTCCGCAGGGGACAACCGTAACCGGAAAGTTCTACGTCGAGGTGCTAAAGCGGCTGAAACGCAGGGTGAATCGTGTCCGCCCAGACATCTCAAAATCCTGGAAGCTTCACCACGACAATGCGCCTTCGCACACCTGCTTCCTCATGGCCGATTACCTCGTCAAGGCAGGCATCACCGTTGTTCCGCAGCCTCCCTACAGCCCCGATGTGTCCCCCCCCCAGACTTTTTTCTGTTTCCGCGCCTCAAAACCCCAATGAAAGGACAGCATTTTGGGTCGGTGAAAAATATTCAGAAGGCTTGCACCGACGCTTTAAAGGCGATTCCGGAAAACGACTACCGTGCGGCTTTTGATGCGTGGAAACCCCGCTGGAACCGATGTGTGGACGCAGGAGGAATGTATTTTGAAAGTTTCTAAAGATTTGTACACATAGAACCAATAAAAACCATTTTTCAAAGCTCACTGACATTACTTTCCGGACAAACCCTGTACGTTTAAATCAGACCGAACAGGACCGAACGAACGAATTCTTTCGCTTAAGCTCGTGTTTATTTAAATGACGAATGGAACCGAGTGAACGAACTCGTTCGCGTTCGGTCATGTTCCGACGGGTGTCGGTTAATCAGCGAATCATCAAAGAAAAATCGTGGTCAGTGTGGCCAGTAGTTCTGTGGATAACGAACGAATTAACGAATTCGCCTCAATTGGTTTAATATTTGAGGCTAGTATAGGAGTCACCCGTTACAAGAAAGCACAAGGTTAATAGCAATCTTTCTTTTGAAATATTTGCTTTTTTGAAATTTGTGTCTTCTTTAGAAATCCTAGGTCCAATCAAATTTAGCAAATATTCTAAATTTACCATGGGCATTCTATATAAATTTGTTATTTGGCCCAAATTATCACTGGTTAAATCCATTAAGAAAATATTACCCTCAGTTGCGTTTCTTTTTCTCAACAAGTCAGAACACCATACTCTCTTCTTTTTTCTCTTTTTTTCGGAAAGTCCTGCGATGACTACAAAACCAACAGCGCTAGATATTATATCGTCGTCTATATCCGACATTTTGTTTGTTCGCACGACGGAGTACGTACACCACTAACCAGCACACGAAACGAACGAGCGGATACGAAGGAATTCGTTCTTTTGTTCATTCGTTCCTGTTCGGTCCAATTTAAACGTGCCTTTACACTTATAATAAACCGTGTTTTGTATCATTGCGAACGATAACGTCGTCACTACTACTGTCTACTGTGCTCCACTCCACTATTTGGCCGCCTAGCTTGATCTTCTGCGGCCGCGGATGGACAAGGTTCTACTGTAAGTAGAAAGTTCTAAAGTACTACTGCACTATAATGCGCGTCCACATATAGGAAAACAGACACGCCTTGCTTCTTGCAGTTAGGCTTTCAAGTTCTACCCTATCTACCGTATTCACCAGACCTTAATAACTCACTATCATTTGTTCTGTGCCCCCAGCAAACATTTAATAAATAAATCATTTGACGATCGTCACCATCTATAAAGAGTGATATACAACTACCTACTCGTTGGCAACAAGTTATGGAGTTGGATGGTGCTTACATTCTAAATTAAATTCCTCCTGTTTATAAAATAAACAGGGGGATAGGAGATAGGAAATAATCATATTAGAACATATCAGTAAGGTTCAATACTTGTTAATCAACCGGATATGTGTTACTATGTTGTGTACATGATATTTATCGTCAATACCCACTTAATGTGGAGACATCCAAAAAAAAACGTCATCAAAGTTGGCCGAGAAAAAAAAGACGTATTTCTATTCTTGATCGAATTTATAACCTTATTTACATGTCAAGACTGTCACATCATATGACAACCATTGTTTATTTTACAAATTGTGACAGTCACTTGTCAAAAGTTTGACATAACCGAAAAGCTTAGACGTGACCGCTATTACCATCTCTCTCGTTCATAGCCAGAGTTGATGACGTTTTTTCTGGATGTCTCTATATAATGACACCCAGATGAGAGAATAATCCAATTAAAGAATAATCGCCGACAATGGAGAAATAAAATGAATTTCGCATTCTGTACCGACCCAAGTTACCGACTGGATAAAAAGACTAATAAAAGAAAGCGGTACGCGGAGTATTAAGACTGTGTTTAAACGATGGATCCAAAGCGGTATCGACTCTATTTTGTAGCGTTTCAGTCTAAAACATCACGTTCCATGAATGTGGAAGACGAGAACGGAACGCAAAACCAGATTAACACGCGACTGTGCACTGCCTAACAATGTTTTTAGGAAAAGTAAGAACATGTTGCTGATTACAAACACGTTATAGTTTTGTTTGGCCGCTTGCGATACATATAAGACTGTTACTATACAAATAAGTAGAGTTGGCAGAAAAGTCATGCCACAAAGGCGTACTACTCGCTACTATTTTAAATACAACTACCTGTATCTGTTTACACCAAACACAAGCTGCAATCTTCCGCTTCCCAAAAATGTATAGTTTGCTACACTTTACTTTCAAAATGGTTTAGTAATTTGATTTTTAAAAACATCGTGTTTTGGACATCCCAGAAAATTCTGACCCATTTTGATCGTAAATCTCTTTTGACAGAGTAAACTTGGGGGTAAACTTGACAAAAACAAGGAGAGGTTTTTGCCAGTCGATTAAAATATATTTTTTTTCGCGATATGTTAAAACGTTGTTACTTGTCCTACGTCCTACAGGGTGCTTTTAAAATATGGTCAATTTCTACGTTGAATTTCGCCACCATTTTGAATATAACGTCATGTATGTTTCACCAAACAAGAGCTGCATTTTTCCGTTTTTCGAAAATGTATAGTTTGTTACACTTTACTTTCAAAATGGATAGTAAACTAATTTTTAAAAACATTGTGTTTGGGTGTTCCAGAAAATTCTGACCCATTTTGACCGTAAATATCTATTACAGAGTGAACTTACAAGAATGTGGTTTTCGCCAGTTTATTTACTTTTTTAAAAGTTTTTTACATGTAATGTTAAATATTTGTCACATACCATACAGGAAGATTTTGAGTATGATTAATTCAAATATCAGAATAGTTGGTTATTTCAGTAGTTAATAATTCAATAGTTCAATTCATCAATAGTTCAATTCCATGTTACTTTAAAAGGAACTACATTTGAAATTTTGAATCCAACAAGCTGATATTAAAAAAAGGTTAATTCTGTTAAACCAGAAAGTAAAAATATATGAATGAACCAAAATAAAATAGCTTTAAAGGGGCATACCAATTAGAAAGACATATTTTCAGGAATTTTTTTAAGGTAGTAGTAATGGAAAGATTTTTTTTGAAAATTTAGGATATTGTTACACAAATATTGGTGTTCAGAAAAAAAATTATTTATTACTTTTTTTCAAAATGGCGGATATACAGAACGATACGTGAAACCCTTTTCGAAATCTAAAATAAATCATTTTCGAAATAACATAAAAATAAAGTTTATTCTTAAAGTAAACATTATTTTCTAGAATATATACCTAAATTATGTTAAAAGTATGTCTGTTTAATAAATAAATTATGAAAAATTAAAAAAATGACCTATTTTTTAACTGTTCTTTTGTTATAAATAAATACTTTTTTAAAAATATTTTTTTATCAATTAGGTACATACATTTCCGAATTACATAAGGAATGTGTGTGCAAAATTTCAGCAAGATCGGTTGGATAGTTTTTGCGTAGTTTTCTATGCAAGTTGAAAAAACACAAGTTGTGGGAAAACGCGTTTAAAGTTTGTAGAACAGAAAACTGGAATAAATTATAAGAAAGCTTGGACTTAAGGTTTCGCATTCACACAATATTTTCAAAACATCCCAATGTTGCAAGCTTTCAAGGTCTTCCAATAGCTAGAAAGTAGGGGAACAGAAAGAAAAAGCGAGAGCGCTCCCCCTCCGAACGCTTAGACTTTCATATACTTTGCGCGCTCGTCATAAAAGGTACTATAACTCTGGAACGAGTTCGAATTTCATTCTAAAATTTTACAGGAATATTCTTGAAATGATATACAACCATTTTATGAGAAAAAAAAACAAACACAGATTTTTTCGAAATTCTAATTGGTATGCCCCCCTTAAATGTTATGGTACATATTCCAAGTGTCTACCACACACATCTATACACTTCTGAAATCTAAATACCAAAATAATAAATGAATTACATAATTTGTGGAGTAATCCCTTGAAAATTGCTGGCAATGTTTCGGTGCAACTTTTAGGGGTTTACGGAATGAGTTTGAAACATATATTTTTAACTATAATTAATATACTTCATACAAGAAAATATGGCACTGTTTATTCCTATGAGTGTGCAATTGCCACTCAATTGGCCAGTGCTTCCTATGCACCTCTTTCAAAGCCCATTCCCAAAGCTTTCTGTTACAAAATTCCTTATAAGAAATGAATAATGCGATGCAGCACCATGTTACTGAAAAAATACTGTATAGCTGTTTTGATTTTGCTCCAACTGAGGGTAGAAATAAAGCAACATATTCGTATAAGCTTTGGCAGTATTTATTGCCCCATCAAAAAAGAAAGGACCATATATTTTTTTGTATCGGATATCGCACTCCACACGTTTAATTCTTTTGAAAGTTTCTTAGCAATAATGAAATGACAATTCCAGAGACTTAATTTAAATTAATGAAGTAGGTAAATGTTTCTTTAATTTTGTTCTATTAATTTCAATTACTAGCTCATTTTAAAAGTAAAGTGTAACAAACCATACATTCAAATAAAATTTACGATGAAAATGAGTCCCAATTTTCTGGGACGTCCAAAACATGATGTTTTTAAAAAATCAAATTACTAACCCGCTTTGAAAATAAAGTGTAACAATCTATGCATTTTTGAGAAGCCGAAGAATTCAGCATTTGTTTGGTGTATACACATATAGGGTGTTGTATTTAAAACAGTAGCGAATTCTAACGTTGTATTTGACCACATTTCAAAAAGACCCTTTAGGACAAGTAACAAGTATTGAACATAGTACGAAAAAAACTTTTTGAAATACTAAATCGACTGGTGACCGCATCCTTCTAAGTCAAGAGATATGTTCGATCAAAATGGGTCAGAAATCTCTGGGACACCCGGTACTGCAATAAAATTAAATTGAGGTGACCCCCATCACATGCTGCACGAGTTGCCTATGCGACGCGTCGCCATGTGCCAATCTTACAGATAAGAAGCATATATTTGGATTGTATCAGTTTTGTTTAAATACAGAGCCGCACCTATAGTGTTTAAATATAAGTTGAGTAATAAATCTTGCGAAATTGAAGGCTAGTTGAGTGTCATTATGTCAGAATCTAAAAAAATTTAGTCTAGGATATGGCGCGACAAAAAAATCCGTGAACCCTAACTTTCTGACGAAAACCGGAAAAAAGGTTACATACTGCTGGCAGACATTTGGTCGTTAGGGAACATACTTGGCAAGCGACTGAAGTTTTTTTTCGATTTTTACTCATTTTATACTACTTTACAGCAGTTTTGAGAAATTAGTCCATGCTGGATTGCGAATTACCGTCATACTGCCAGTCTGCGGTGTCTGCCACTATTTTTTTCATAAAAGTGCATGTTGGAACAAGAAAATTGTACTTTGGTAGATCCGGTTAGGATCCACTTTTTTCCGGTTTTCGTCAACCTCACCCCCCTCCGAAACCGCCATAAAGTTTTGTCTGCCACTATTTTTCCCAGTTTATAAAAAATGGATACTTTGACTTACCGTTGCTTCCAGACGGTTAGGGTACACTTTTTTTCCCAGATTTCCTCCCCCCCTCTATCTATGCCATATATATGTAGTATGAGAAAAAATGCTCCACATAGACTCGGGAGTCTTTGACCAGATGCGGGTTAGTGTTATCTTGAAAAAAGATGGTATTTAGACACGCTTGCAGAACGGCCTAACGACGGGCTGCAATATTTCGGAGATGTAACAGTTTGCAGTTAAACTGCGTCTGATGAATACTGGGGATGACCTACTTCCTACGCATACAACCCGAGTAATGGCTGCATGCCGTTTTAATGCGAAAGACAAATTTCGCGTCTTACCCCTACCTAAATCTTCCAATCGTGACCACCTAAACATAATCTAGATGCATCACTGAAGCAAATAGAGTTCCACTCCTGGTTCCATATGAGTTTAGTCTTTTAATCAACCTTGTGGTTGGCTGTGAGGCTCAAAAAAAAAGACATGCATCCCCATAGCAGGTATGTAAATGTCGATCAACAATCATCCCTGCAACCGCTCTGGCTGTAGCTGAAACAAAAGTATCAAGCACTTGTCGGATATTTTCATAGTTTCGTACAGCGAAGAATTTAAGATATCGTGCGTCATGTTCCTGAACATTCACAGAGCGACCAGAGAACCGTAGAAGCTGTTTTTGCCAATCTTCTCTCAATTTTACCAAAATTTAAACCCGCTTCTCTCCCACCAATAATTCCCCCTTTTTCAAATTTGGAAGATTGCATATAATGACATGGCGCATGAATTCGAGTTATTCCAATACGCTTTTAATATAACCCCAGAAATACTGCTTAACTGTCAAATCATACAAAAAAATGCGACAATTCGATGTATATTCGTTCCTTGTAGCGCTTATTTTGTAGCTTATCTTCTAGCGCATAAAGCTAACCACCAACAAAATGGTTATCAGTTTTTGTGTTGAAGACGAACTACATATGTAATATATTTTCAAGTTATTGAGAAAGATGTACACTGCGTGCATTATTTTATTCTACAGTATATATCTATGTAAACTATATGTATACCGGTTAGGAAAGTGCAAGATTTCAAAGCCAAGCATTAATAAATAAGAAAAGAATAAACTCTGACAGATAGAGGAACTGACAGAGAAATATTATATATATAGTTGCCAGACTGACATGTCATTTTAAAACTCTATGGGCGTTATTCTCTGTCTTCGTGATAGGGTAGCAATAAAATATGTAGGCGGGACGCCCCGCCCATAAATTATAATGCGCACGTGTGAATTGAATTATTACATCGTTATTGGTCTACGGAAAAAAACTGTTTACGGACATGAACATGAAATCCCATAAACTTCTTTTAAGTGTATGGGATAATTTTAAGTCAGAATTACGTAAGAATTTGGTTTCATACAGCTAAGTCGATGTACACCCTCATTGCTGCGAAAAAGTACTGAGTCCGACTCACTCAAATTCGTTAGGTGATATGCGGTGTCTCTCCACCTCCACATTCCAGTTTCTGTTAACGCGGAGGTAACGTTTTACATCATACGTTTCTAATACGTACACAAGCGTGAAACACTGGTGCATCTAACTGTCTTTGTCTGTCCTTACTGGTGTCTTTTAACTTATTCTCTTCTACACATGTATCGCATTGGCGATACATGTGTAGAATTACATATTGATGTAATGGTGCAATTTCCTATGGTGTATATCTATATAAAATGGTACGTGGGATCCCAGGTTTAAAATTTTAGTGGGTGATATAAAACACAATGTCTAACGTAGATAAAAAGCAATATAGGGTGTTTCCAAATCATCCATCCATCTGCGATCAATAGTTGTTCCGCATAGTACAATGTTGTTCCGCTATTGAGATAGAGTCCTAAATATTTTTAAGCCTAAATATGAATACGCTCGTGGTAGGAATTAGTATTCCAAGACGAAAACAAGTGTATTTGGTCCCTAAGGAGCGCCACACTTTCCAACTGGATTTTTTTGAACATAATCATGTTCAATTAAATACATAATCATGCTACCGCTATCTTAGGCATGTATGTTAAGGCATGCAAGTTCAAACGCTTTATTTTAACCTCCAGATCCACTGGTATAATTTATGCTACTTCATTTGGAAACACCCTTCACACCACTGGCAATAAATCAGATGGTATCCCTCGAAGACAGTTTATTTTTATTTACACTTGTAATGTAGGGTCTACTGTTGATTTCTTCCTGTGACAATTATGTATGTTTGTAAGTACCTACCTATTTGTGTATATTTCTGTAAAAACCTAATTCCCACGCTTCGGCATGTACCATTTGTACATTTGTGCAGATACGTGCCAAACCTCTAGTACAGCCTCTTTCCTTCCTGCTAATAACACCTGAATTGCCCTTTGGCGGCGAGTCATAAATGACTCGCTAGCCTGCGGTTCGGTTTTCCTAAAGTAAGAGCACGTGTACCTACCTACCCATGCCTTTGCCATAATGACCTGTCTTGGAACTTACTTTCCGTTTGGATAGTTAGTCTATCTTTGCCATTCACCGGCTCCAGACCGATCTTCGCCGGTCTCTCTTTTCCATCTTCCAGATGTAAATTAATTAAGACTGTATATATAGCCGATTAAAGTCCTTTAATCACCACACCACCCTCGCCATAGTAATTTACCTCCTTTTGATAGATATGTTTCGCTGGACACAGACATAATGGAACCTAAATACGACACTGTCATGCAGCAAATAGTTAGTACCTTATGCATAAGCATCGATGTAATGCGGCTTTTCCAGAAATAAGCTGAATTATAGTTTTTGCATATATACAATAATATAATAATCAATTTAATGATATTCTACAAATGAGATAATGTATCTTATTTAATCACATTGTTTAATAGATGGTTTCATGTTTGTGTTCTCAGTACATGTATGCTACGGGCGAACTTTAGTATGGTAGTATTAGCGTATATTAGAAGTTTCTGCAAACTTACACTTGAGTTAATTCAATTTTTCGACTAACTTTGCTCCAGATAGTAGTATTTGACAGCCTACTTTAAGCTCGCATTATAAATATAAACTGAATATTCGGGTATATTTCTAGTATTTATAGATTGTCAATACAGGGTGAGAGTTTAGTGAGTATTTGGTCTATAGAATCGTTGTTTCATAAAAAAAAAAACGGAATATGTGAGGTTATTTACACTTTTTGTATTTACTTTTGGTTATCACTGTATATACTTACACGTATATTGAAACATAAACAAAACGCTTGTCTACAAGAAAGTTATTTTTTTTTGTGCATTTGAAATCATAAAAATATATCTATCTATTTAGTTTTGAATCAAAGTTTATTTTGGGGAACAATACGTAGTACAAAATTATCACGGCACAAATCGCGTAACGGCAAATATGTAACAGTTATCAATAAAGTTCGTGCGAGCGCGGAGTGTAACAGGACCGTAGTCAGTTAACGAATGAAAATATTAATATGTTTGCATAAATTATGTAGCAACATAGTACTATTTTTACCAAATAGTACGGTTGAGTCAAGGATAAAATACCTATATAAATTAAGATAACACGTAACAACGGCAACGCTTACCCGATAAACGTCAGTGTTGAGACAAGGTTCCCATGGCAGGTTGGTGGTGGTTAAAACATATTATTATGTGCTTTTCTAAGTGTTCTGGAGTGAAACGACGACGTTTATCACTTATTATTAACTTGTGTATGGAAAAGAACCGTTCAACGTCTACTGTTGACAATGGACAGTATGATAAATTGTTGAGGCATGAACTATATAATAATATATTTTCTGGTAACTCCTGATATATAGGTACCAACTAAAATTTTACATATATTTTCCAAAATGAAATATCCTGGATTTTTTTTAACACGCTTTGCATTTTTTTCTTTTCTTGTATTACTGACTGAGCGTATATTATTGGCGTCGTATATATTGCTTGCAATAAAGGCTTCTGTAAGTGCATACAAAAATACGGAGTTGTCGCCGCTGGACGAGGCATGCCTTTTCAGATGTCTTGTGTCACACACAGTACAAAAAAAGGTCATTTCTTTGAATACGTATGTCCCTAAAACCCTCGAGATCACTGTCAAACCACGTTGGAAATACTTCCCGTTTATTTCTTTTCACCTTTGGCATGGTACCTCACTTTATTCACTTCTCCCTCAACTAATAATTATTAATATTTATAAAGTTATTTAAACCCACGGCGAATACGTAAAAACGAAACGTATCAACGCGATGCAATACCGGCGACTGTATGTTACAGCGTGCCATAAATAACCAAAATTGCTAGCGCAGTTTTCGTAATGCAAGTCAGCTGTGAGCCGTGAAGGCCAACGAGTCAAGGGCAGGACATGCACAGTGTCGGCCCTGTGACATTCGCGCTTGGTAATAAGTAATAATATTTAATAATGTACTATGATACATCATAGTTTCTGTGAACATGTTAACATTTTCATTCGTAAACTCACTACGGTCCTATTACACTCCGCGCTTGCACGAACTCTAGTTATCAATATATCAGTTTAAATTATGAAATAGTCAAAATGATTTTACTTATTCAGTTCGTCTTATCGGATTAAAAGTTAAACCTTTTTTTCCAATCAGGTCTGTACTTTCGTCATAATTACAAACCACAGATCTCGGCTTCCTTGTTAACTTTCTACATATTAATTATTAATAAAAATATAAATAAGTTATCAGAGGAACAAAGATTGTATAGTCCCTACTCGAGAAATAGAGCAGAGCCGACTTGAAGGCATGTTTCTTAATTAATAGCTCAAAACTTGTTATTAGCTGCGAGAAAAGAAAATTTTAAATCACCTTCTAGTTAGCCATTCCGATTAAAAATGGTGTCTAAAGGATAATCGAATCAACTACGCTTTCAAGTTGTTAAATCGTAGTTGTCGTCTAACGAGCTCAACAGCAAGGAGTGTAAATTTTCTTGGAGTAAGTTTAACAATAACTGCATGTAACTTTGTTAATATTTTTACCTTTAATTTCACAATTTTGTTTTTAAATTATCTCTTTGTTAAACTATTTCAAGTATTCTTTATAAAAGAATAGTAGGTACTCAGAAAAAAAACTATGAGCCATATTATTAATAATAAACACACACAATAATTAACACTATCCTTACTAACAGCGACTAAGAGTATACTTGAACTGTGCTAAGTACTTCGTATTAATTATTAAAAAATAAATTAATAATCAAAAATTTTGCGACAAGCAGTTAACTATATTCTAATTTGATATACGGTATGACAACATAGAAATATAAGTAAGTTGCTATGTTCACTTTGTATGCAATTTGCAATATATAACCTCTATTTAGGTGTTTTGTGCCTTAACCTACGTATATAAGTATACGTAGGTACAAACCATATAAACCGTTTGATCGTGGTGATTGTAAATACAGCGAATTGCGATAGTATAATTGAGATTAAACCCCTGAAATAATGATCAATATTTAACATAAAATTTTATTACAATAACGTTTATTTGTTTAAATTTCTGATAAAAAGCCATGGTGAGTAAAGTAGAAGTAAATGAAGGAGAAACAAAATTATTAGATGATTAACACTAAAACTGTCGTCAAACGTAATTAATTATATTTATGCTTCATACTTTGAGGCGTTGTTTTTTTTTGTGTTCGTATCTTAAGGGACCAAAAATGACAAGCTGCAGCCGCGAAGTATATGGGGAAAGTCCAAATCGTTCGTAAGCAAGTGAGTGCAACGATATTTTGAGTCATAAATTGTCGATGACTTTCCAGATTGTGGATCAGTTTGTTTTGTACCCACCAAGTGCGAAGCGCTGGTCTGGTGGCGACAGCCACAATTGAATCCTTCAGGAGGACATGAATTACTCAATATACCAGAGTAAAATGTGAAGTCAGTGGAAAGAGCAAAACTGCATGGTGTTGTTGAACAAAACTGCATTGTCACGTTGTATTGGTCCTCCCAGTTATTCGAAGCGAACCTGTCAAAAATGTGGGGCTTTACAACAAGTTTTATCTTTTTAAAAATAATCACTATGGAGCTCTCTCGACAGATTCGTGGAGCCAACTCACTTTCGAATCGATACGCCGAAAGTACCGTGAAAAGCATGCCGTGAAGGTGGCAAGCTATCGATAAATCAGCAAAGACTAGACCACCTTATATTATAATATATAGACATCCAAAATCGTCATCAAATCTGGCTATGAACGAGAGAGATGGCAATAGCGGTTATGTCGAAGCTCAAAATGAAATTTTGTTGTTGTCAAACTTTTGACAAGTGAAGTGGCTGTCACAATTGTAAAACAAGTAATGGCTCTGACATAGATGGCCTTGACAATTACTCACACTATGCAATAAAATAATGTTAAAGATGTGAATCATTTATCCTTCTGAAACAGAATGCTTTGTTGCAATTAGGATTTTTTTTGTTTTGTAATAAACTGTAATAATTTTGTTTGTAATAAATTGTAATCCTGTTTTAAATATATCGCTTGTTGTAGATATTTGCGTGCTGTATATGAATATGCTACCGTATCGTATCAGTTTCTCTGTTTATATACGCACTTCGATATATTCTCACAAACAATCTCGTAATTTCAAATCTCAGCAATTTAAATAGCAATTTTGCAATTTTTCTCCCAATTTTGTCAATAGAATTATTGACAAAATTGGGAGAAAAAGTGCTATTTTTATCGAGAATCTAGGGGAATCCCTAGATTCTCGATAAAAATAGCACGGCACTGGTCAATCGCACATAATGGTGTTAGATGCTTTATGATTGGCCTCATCAAGAACATTTCCACACCAAGCCATTAAAAGTCATTGCTCTGGTATTGACTTGATTCAATTAATATTTTTTTGTTAGTATTAATAAGCGCAACCAAGGTCTTTTTTTTGTAATGACTGATTAACGAATATGAAAAATACAAATAAATATCTATTACCACATTTTAAAATCTCAAAAGTAATTTTCAACACACTTATCCGCTTCTGTTTCGTATTTTCTTCTAAATAACACTAATTTCTTTTTATATGCGTTCATTTCAGTCGCAATGGGATATAAACACCTACGCGTTCAGAGAATTTTAATGATCATACTGGGTAAGTGGCGAGTTACTTGGGGTAGCAAGTCTCTCGACAATTTGTATAAGGTATACAGTATATCAATGCAGACTTATTTCATCGTCTACATCCAAAGTATCCCATTTATTCTCGCGTCAATGGCGCCGTGCACCGATGCTTTCATGAAGATGGCCACATTTTACATAATTCACACCAGCGCCATTACGATAGTCCAGTTGGGCGACAGGCTATGCATGAGGAGAGTCATTTCCTACATACAAGATTATGAAAATCGGAGGTATCCAGAGGAGCCAGAATTCGTGAAGAGGATCTACGACTTATTTTCAAAGAAGAGCGCTAAGGTGGCTGTGAATAGCTGTGCGGTGCCAACTCTGTGCGGTATTCTTTACTACATATCCAACGTAATTAAGTCATTTGATGATCCAGACGTCGAGAAGTGCGGTTTAACGAAAGGCGTTCTATACCAGGTGTTCTATCCGTTCGACACTGAAAAATACTTATGGTTAGCTGTAACAATTGACTTGCTGCTGATGTACAATGGACTTTCTTCTCACATCTATAGCAAAACTTTACCTATAAGCATGGCTACATTTCAACTAGGTCAAGTAACGATCCTGCAGGAAATGTTAAAGAACATAGACGAAGATATCGAGGTGTTACGCGAGAGTGAAAAAGTGATCAGCTTCGATGAAGCTGTGGTCTTGGTCGTAAAAAAGTGTATAAAAAGGCACCAGGAGCTCTTAAGGTAACATATTTTTTTCAATGCACTACCGAACTAATTTCAAATTAAAAGATATTTCACAGTAAATAATTGATGAAGTAGCTTTGGTTTCTAGTAATTATGTAACACCACAAAAAAGTGGTCTGTTCAGGGAACCAGGTTAATATATTCTTGTATGTTTTAACGCTAAATCAGAATCCATATTCAGAATTATCCGATCAGCTTGCTATTTTGTCTTAATATCAAAAACACCTATAAAAACGATTGTCCTGCCGTCACTCACTTAAGGGGGAATTCCCTTTTCTAACACTAAAAACACTGATTTTTAAAAAAATATTTTTTATTAATATAGCAATTGTTTCAATTTTTCTTAAGTTTTACACAAATATATATACGTGATTGGTCTAACTACAGTAATTTTTTTAAGTGTTTTTGTGAGAAATTACGCTCGCTGCTCGTCCTCGACCATAACGCCGTTCAGACTCCCTCGGTTGCTGGTTGGCGTAATATCTAAACACGAAATCATCTGAAACGAACAATTGATACGCCATTTTACTTTACGTAAATATGGCAAATCGTATGACAAACCAAAAAAAAAATAATAACAATAATTGTGGAAATGGTGACTTGTCAAACAGAAATTGTCAATTTTGCCCTTAAAATTTTTCATATTTTTTGTAGTATAAAATAATTGGTAGCACTTATAGTTTTTATTGTTCATAATACGATAAAATAATGTTTGCTCGACATACAGTGAAAATTTCAACTCAATTGCTTCATTAGTTTTAGAGATATCGTGCCAACCAGTCATGAAAAAGTTGTTAAGAGAGAAACGCGTTTAAAGTTTTTAGTAAGTATAATCTATTTATAAAAGCATACCAAATACTTACCGTATTTATTTGTTAATCGGCTATACCAGGGCCATACAATACATCTTCAGAGGAAGATGTAGCATTAAAGCATTAATAAAAGAAGCTCTTCCATTAATAAAAGAAGCTCTTCTTCTAAAAGAAGAAGAGGAGGCATTAATAAAAGAAGCTCTTCTTCTAAAAGAAGAAGAGCTTCTTTTATTAATGCACTCACTACCTTAGCATTACGATCAGTCTAATTATTTGGAGCGCTCTGCCGCTCCAAATTCTAGCTGCCCACCGAGTCCGTTTATGACTTATAACTTCGACAATTTTAAGAATTGTGATTTCAAGTTTGGTACACTTATTATTATGACCTTAAAGTACAAGAATCCGTCGGAAGAAAAAAATCGTTTTTTTTTTATCCAACAAACGGGAATCCCCCCTTAAGTAGTCAAATAATCATTAAAATTTCATCACACCATACACCCAATCTCATCACACGAATAACACTTACATCCAGTAACCCAATAACCCCACAACCCTATAAACTAATAAGCTTTGGGATGCAAGCTGCTTGATTAATCTGAAACTGCATTTCATGGATTCCCTGGATTTCATGGATTATTCAAGTTTGGGGTTATGAGATAATAAGAAACTTCATAACCCGTATTACATGGTTTCGGATGACTGCTGTCAAACTTCTGTTTTGTCAGAGTTTTGTTTTTATACAGGTGCCACGCCAAGGCGTATGGGGTTTAAGTATTGTATGATCATAATGCGGTGCAATTATGAAATTATTTTATATATATTTTGTTATTGTCTACTTGACTACTTAAGCGAGTGTGTAAGTCAGAAAACCGTTCTTTACAGGTGTTTTTTGAGGTTAAAAAAAATAACGGACAATTCTGACTAGGGATTCAGATTTAGTGGGTAAAATACATAAGAATATACTAGTTTGGTCCGCAGAACAGACCACTTTTTAATGCTTGTGTAAAATTAACGGTTATCTGAAGAATCGTACGGTTCATACAGTTCCTCGTCTAGGTTATGTTTTGCTAATCCATCTGGGAACAAGAAAGTACTGTATTGCAAATCTGCCCAATTTTATTCGCAAATCAATTATTCACCAATATTCGAATAGAAAAATATGAATCTACATGAACATTGAACATCGTTGAAATGTACATCAAAAACTCCACGCTACTAATAGCAAAAAGGCACACTAATTTTTCCTTCAGTTTCACAGATTTGCTCGTTCGCGCTACCAAGCCTATCCTGCTTTCCGAATTTTTTTTCGACCAGCTTGGAGATAGCCACGTTTACAATACAACTGATAAGCGTAAAATAAACAAATTCATGATGGTTGTGTCCTGCTTTATTGCTTCTATTTTTAGGCAAAAACATTCATGGACTGCTTGGCAGTGGCTATTTTGGCTACAACGATGACTCAACAAGGTTTTTTCTTCTTCTGGTATGCCAATGAGGTTTATGTGCAGGTTGGTAGAAAAGAAAGATTTCACAAAGGAGGAAGGTGGGAAGAAAATGAGAACTTGAAAAGAAAAATAATTTCATTAGGATTTAGATATAGATAAATCTTTCTGGAGTATTTTTTTTAAATGTACTGTACTGTAACGTTTTATTTATTTCGGGTTCGTGAGGTGTGAAAAATTAAACTCGCACTTTTAAACTAACACTATTTATTTAAAAAAAATACAACTACGGACTAAACACTACGTAACTACACTAATTTATTTTTATACAATTTATATTAGAGCGTTGTACGGAGAGCGCGCCGTTTACATGATTCAAATAGAGACTATTGTCCCGCGTCGAAATACCCCGTTATATATCCATGCGGATTCTACCAGTAGCTTCCCGGCGCTTCGATTCCCGAACAATCGGGCAAAGCAGCCGTGATATTGCGACGCGGGCGCTACCCGCGTACGTCATCGACGTGCGGTGGGCTGGATTCATCGAAAAAGGCAGGGGCGGACTGGCCCAACGTTCGTAACAGTACCTTTACTGAACCTTTCAACTTTTTCACAAAGTTTTAAAAGCGGTGCTCGTCAAAAAGGTGTCTAGTAGATAATTCAGTAGTCCATGTCGTTTTTATGCAGTATACACGGTGAGTACACGGTGTCCCACCACACCGTGTACTACCGAAACCCTATATCGAAATTGGAAGAACTATAAATTTTGGAACTTTTACAGCAAAGACAATGCATTCTATTTATCTGAAATTTTAGTTAAACTAGTTCAATTTACTCTAACTAAATAGGACATAATGTTCTTTTCTTTTCTGTAAAATTGTCAGAACTTTAATATTTGTAGGTTTTCCGATATTAATGTAGGTCCATCATGGGACAGCGTGTATAGATGACAATTTGCAGAAAAGTAAAACTATACGTGATCTACAACATTACGTAACGATATTTTTTTCTTTATAAAGCTAAAATGGCATGCATAATGCATATTTCAGAGCACAAGAATATGCGATATTATTTACACCAACACAAACTGGATTGAATACAATAACAATGTGCAAAAGGAACTGATAATAATGATGACCAAATGTCAGAGGCCCATATCATTTCAAGCGACTGGCGTTGGGGATATGACACTAGAGACATACAAAGCAGTAAGGAGTTTTATTCTACGTTGTTTCGGGGGACTAAAATATTTTTCATTTCTAGGTGATCAAGAGTTGCTATTCTATAATTACATGCTTTAAAGCTACGTTTAACTACTAAGCACCTACATAACCAACAATTTTTATTAATGGTACTCATATTTCTGAGAAGAATATAGTTAATGACCATCATTATTTGTATTAGTAACTGCAATTGCTATTCTTCGGATACATAGCTGTGGTTGAATACCACTGCAATGTTAATAAAATATGAACTATACTATATTGTTATGAGTTAATAGACAAGCCTAATAGGTATATCACCTTATTATTTTTCAATGGTAGAATAAGCTATTTTACTCTATTATCTGAATTACTCACTTGTATTTATTGAAATAAAGAGAATTTACTTCACAATCATGATTATTCTGTTCAATTGTTTATTAGTTATAATTGAACTTAAAGACACTGAAAAGGTGATGTATTAGTTTGACAGTAAAATGAGACCCTTCTTTTACAAGGTCACTTACGGTTTTGAAGAGATGAACTCTAACTGACGAACTTACCTACATATCTGTTTCACTTGCTTCTATTTTCACCGTTATTTTGTACTTTTCTTTTTTTAATTTATTTACTCAGGATGCTCTTGGTTAGAAAGAAACTTTTCGAGAATTTAACAGTAAAATGAGTAATTTAATATATTTTTATTTCCTGACACGCTTTGCAGGAATTTGGGGTAACTCTTAATTTAAATTTAGAACGTGAGTGGAGAAATGCTACAGGTTCTCATTATTAAAAGTTCTTTAAATTCTCTGGAAAAATTTTAATGTAGCCAGCCTACCATTTATTTTTTATAAAATCCCTTCCCCAAGATTGACTCTCATTAGATTGATTGTATGTATCGACTGAACGAATCTAATTGAATCATATTAATTGTATACATAAATCTGATGAATATTGCAACTGAATGTATATGTCGCACCCACTTAGTGCAATTGTTCATTTCATGAAATGGACATCCGTTTCGAGAACTGGAACCAGATAGTGTAATATTATTTTATTTCGCTATTTGGACAACTTTTTTGTCAATTTCACGAAATGGAAATACTATTTTATCCATTTAGTGAAACCATCTCAAATTACAGCATCTGGATACAATAATCATCCAGTTGCTGTAATGTATATTTCGCATTTTGTCCACTTACACACCTCCGAACAAAGCTCTATACGGACAACGGCCTATAACCCTATGGAAAGAAGTATTTTTTTGCCACTGCACAAAATGTAAGCCCACGGACCTGTTCTTACATTTATTATCAGTCATCCACGCTCGAAGCATATTTTCAACGTCTTGATTGTTTCGTTCCACTTTGTGGATGTGGTCTACCATTTACGATAATACACCCAGACCACATTTCTTTTAACTCAACTATTACTTTTATTATACATCCTCAAGTGATTTTATGAAAATAAGGTCATATACAGCTTTTTCCTAAGTGTATTTATTTTTGAGATTGAACCTTTTATTGAGCGTTTAGAGATATATTTATTCATTTTTTAGTAATTTTTCGAAAATCTCTGGAGTAGACTAAAATTTTCTTTTTAAATTACTATCACTAACACACCGTGATAGAAAGCATGTTTTGTCTGATCTTTTTTTTAGGCAGAAAAAGTTAAGCAGTTAAAATAAAGGATTTATAGGTAATTAATAGTTTTGTATGTTCTAGGGACCTACTTTTTGTATTTATTCTATCGTTACGTTGCTATGGTAAATAAAATTGTTTTTTTTTTCAAATTGTAGGCTGTATTTTGTATGTTGCTCTAAACTCGGATCATTATTCTGAGTGACGACTATGTCAAATTTTTGAGTTATACAAGGCACCCTATTTTTTGACCTGTTACATGGGTAACTTTGTTGTTATTAAAGATACAAAAACGATTAAAGGGGCAAATTGGTGGGGTTTTGTATTACTAATTCTATGGTAGGGCGAAAACCCGTATTCGGGGGGAAGGTTAGAAGGAAGGAGTTATTAAGGAAAAACGAAAACTCCAACTTTTTTTATTACCTCTGGTAGTTCCATTATTTGAAGTATTATTGAAAAATGTTTTAGATATTTTTTAAGAGTATTTAAGAGTATAATGTAGAATAACATGAACTAGTTACTCTGTTTGTATCTCTTAAAATAGCTATGGAATAAAACAAATAAATATTTTTTAAATGGAATGAATAGGTGGCTAAGACTTTATTTGAAAGCTCTTTTCATTCTTTCTCTTTCCAATGACGTAACATAGTCCATACTTTACTCTTCAGAAGTAACAATTATGTTTATTTTTTTTATTATTACGTCAAGAATGCCGTGGAACAAAATATGGATATACAGACAAAAAAGGAAATAGAACAAAACGTACCATTTAATTAAATTTTCAAAATGGACACCCTCTTGTTGATACACAGTAGACAACGTTTTCTGACACTTCTTAAAACTTTGTTTATTGTGTGTCCATTTATGTTTCTAATTGCATCTTGTATCCTTACTTTTAGGTCTTCTTCATCTACTGGAACTGTTACATAAACTTTGTCTTTAAGTGACCAAATGAAAGAGTTTTCGTTTTTCCTTAATAACTTTTCTACCATCCCCCGTATATGGGTTTTCGCCCCACCATAGAATTAGTAATAAAAAAACACATAGAGCTCATATAATCATTTTTTCATTTTTAATAACAAAGTTACCCACATAATAGGTCAATAGTTAGGGCGCCCTGTATATAAGATATTTAAAGAAAATTAAGTTTTTGCAAAATTTTGTTACTACAACTCGACCACATTTCAACTATTAATCCGTGATTGGTTGTAGACTGACAAAAAGTATTGCCATACTAATTATTCTGGAATAATAATAAAAAAAATATTGTGAAAAGGAACTATTGTGAATAAAGTAAATGAACCTCGCTCTCGTTTTTATATTCTGTAATGAGGAGAAAACACGAACTGTTTTCGGTAAAATCTGAACGATATTTTAAAATTCCCAATTTCATTTTCTACTTTGAAATTCGTTTGGATCAAATATTTTAACTGACGTTGAATTAAATATTTGACGAATTTTTATGCGTTTAATTAAACTGTCGGGGGTTTTATCGACATTTTTATTAACTATATTTTGTATAATTTTAGTAAAATATATAATATTTTACTAATTCATGTACAATAATATATGTATTTAATTCACTTTTTGCTAGACTTCTTATCTTTGGATGCCAGTAAGTGCTCGATTCTCTCTAAACAAGCCTCAAGTTTATCGACTTTATCCACTAAAAATTTCAACGTTTTCGACACGTTCAGTTCCTTATCATCGTTGAGAGACTTAATTTTGGAAATAATGGCATTGTCCAATTTAATAGCCCAAAATTTTTTACAGTTCTTATTATTTTTAAACTGGCATGCAGTGTTGATATACAAATCTATGCCATAACGATATTTACTCGTCCTTTTCTCATCTAACTTGATTTTGGATTCCAAAAACGGCACAGGCCATTTTCTGTGTATGAGACCCCTCCAGGAAGGAATCGTTTTTTTAAAGACATTCCTTGCAAAAAAATTGTAAATCCTTTCTACTCCGTCTATGAACACTATTACATTCTTGAAAGCCACAACTATCGATTGCTCCTCAATTTCCTTGATATCGGCTACAGCCACACCGGTCCAGAAGTTCAACAGGATGATCATCATGCCGATGGCAAAGGTAAGGAATAACAGGTAACCACCGACAAAAGCGAACTTTTTCTCGCCAATGTCTCCACTAAGAAAGACGAAAGTCCGAAATATAGAACCGGAAATTGTAGAAAAATCATCGTTTTCGAGTGTAGGAGGCTTGACAGTTTGAGTTTTATATGGCAGTAATAATTTAAATGCTATAGCAAAGGCCAGAATCGGAAACAAAAAGAAGAGGAGCAATATCCCGAAATTTTTGAACACTCGCTTCGCCATCGACATCCACTTGGACAAGTTGATGTGATAACCCAAAGTCAAAAGAATTGACAAGGAGGTAAAAATTATAACGAAAGCTGATACTTGCTTAACGTCAGTTAAGGACGCAGTTAAACACCTTAAAAAAATAAATTCCTAAGAGAAGCAGAAAAATAAATATCTCTATTAGAAAGTGTAAGGTATAACGTCTGTAATCTAATTTGAACTCTATGAAACAGAAGTACACAACTGCAAACTGTATCACAACCACTAAGCTTAATAAGTAGGGATTATAATAACTATTATAAATGAAACCAATTATGATTGTATAATAGATAAACTTGAGGATAACGAAGCAATAATAGTATTTTAGAACGCACTGCCATTTGAGAAGTATAAATATGTGTATTAATGGATGTTCAAGCAGGTATTCCAGTCTCTTGTTTGACCCGATGTTTAGTATATTGCTAATTTCAGATGCATAATCGAGACGCGTTGTATTTGGCTGTTCAAGAAGATGGTTTTTTACGTTATTTGCTTCAATTATTTCACCATCGACACAGCTCTGTTTTGATGACACTTCTGGCGGTTCTATGAAAAAGTCGAACACAATAAATGCTTTGTAGTCGTTCACTTCCATGTCGTCCTTGAAATTATCGAATCTAATGCAGGAATTTAAATATTCTTCCAAATCTTTAGGGCTGATATTGCTCAAGCAATTTTCTTCCAACCTGGCTCCCCTCTGGAGTAATAGTTGCACGGACTTTTTATTTTTGTGAACTATGGCATAGTACAAAGGCGTCTTCTCGTTATATCGATAATACACATTCAGTTTATTCGACTCCAACAAGTAATTTAAGAACTTTGGTTTAGAATCGATGATGATTTTAATGAATGTGTCTTCGGTAATTTTGATGCGAGGATTCTGCAAAATCTCCTTAAAAATAGGCTCCCTGTTCAATTTAGCGGCCAAAACAAGAGGAACCTCTTCGTTTCTTCCTCGGACGATGTGGTTAGGGTCTGCATTGTGCTGCAATAGAACCGTCGATATTCTTAGATTATTTTTAATAACTGCTAGCTGCAAAAGTGTGTTTTCTCCATCATTGGAGTCTTTTTGGGACTCTGTTAGAAGTTCCTCGATCCTCTCGTCTCTTGCTATTAGATACTGGAAGAGTTTATACTTATCTTCATCATGATATTCCCCCACAGTAGCGCCTTTTACGATATCAGCCAGTATTCCCAGAGTTTCAGTACCCGGTTGGAAACCAACTCTACTGAGGAATTTCCTTTCAGTCTCGATAATCTCCTGGATGTCGCTTTTGTAGTAATCTATTCGACGAAAATCGATATTTTGCTCTATAAGATATGAAAAACATTTTAAGAAATTTTCTTGCGTGTAATCCCCAAATTTTATCATGAAAGATAATACGGTATCTCCTTCACGAGTATCATGTATTTTACTCAAGTCATGTTGTTTGAAATATTCGACAATTTCTTTTAACTTATCATAGTCACCCTTTGCTGCAGTAAAGAAAAATGCATGAGAGTTCTCCGCAGAATTTTCACTTGGAGAAAAGGCGAAATTCTGGTATCCCACATCGACGATGGTATTTACAAATCTCTGTTTGATATTGAATTGCAACTTGCTGTATTTGGCAATATGCAACAACGACCTTAATTTGTTGTTTTTGCAATATTGGTAATTTATCAGTCTCTTGTTGCTTTCCAAGGTCGTACGAAACTTTTGAACATTTTCATCAACACTTTCTGATTTGACCTCTAGTAATTTGATCAGGTTCTTGATTTTAGTCTGAATGTCTCTTTCTGAAATTAAACAGTTTTATTTTTATTTGTTACTAAATCATAATCTTTAACCGCTAATATATTTTACTACTTATAACATTCGTAACTTTGAAAAAACAAAATGAACCTAAAGGCTTCAATATGTCAAACACTAGTGTCCATATAACAATTGGAGAAATTAAATAAAAACATACAAACATGGTGAATCATAAGTTGAGTTAAAGGAGTATTTTTATAGCGTGTAGAACTATTAAAAACAATCTTTTTTTTTTCCAAATACTAAATGTTTGTTTTTCAATAAACTTAAAAATAAAAATAAACTTACCTTAATAATTTCGAATATAGTACAGGGTGACTCAGAGTAGATTTCTCTTTTCAAAAAAAAATATTACAAAGCTGTGTGTAAAGTTTAGCAAGAATAGTGTGCAAAGAATAGATTTGATTACAGGGCTGGATAAATTATATTTTCCAAATTAACAATTAGCAACTTTTTTATTTTTGTGTTTTTAGAAAAATGTTTGTTTTGAACACGCTGTTAAAAATATGACTCAACTTAGGGATTACCCTGTATATCCGAATATAAGATATTTACAAAAATGCCATGCAATTTTATTCCAAATTAAATTGAAATAAATATTTCAAGTTTAGTTAGCTAATTCGAAGAAAATCGAGATGAATATAAACTAAGCAAAACTTTATGATGGTAAACCGACTTCACAGAGGGCGCTACAAATGTCATCAAATCAAAATTTTTAAATACAAATACCTGTATGAGCCAAATTGCACTTTATTTGATGCAACAAACTGACATGATTCCTGTCAAACTTGATATATCTATATATATGTTACCTTTATATTTAATAAAGGTGACATATATAGTCAGTTTGTTGCATAAAATAAAGTGCAATGTGGCTCATACAGGTATTTGTATTTAAAAATTTTTATTTGATGACATTTGTAGCGCCCTCTGTGAAGTCGGTTTACCATCATAAAGTTTTGCTTAGTTTATATTCATCTCGATTTTCTTCGAACTAGCTAACTAAACTCGTTTAAAAGTTAAGGGTGGAGGTGGGTCTTTATTGACTGACTAGACAACATATATAGTTACAGCAAAAAAAATCCAGGGTATGTGTATTCCAGAAAGGTTACGAAACTCACCTGTCACTTCAAGAGACGGTCTATTTTCCTGATATATTCTTATATCTAGGTGACCTGTAAAAAAAATGTAAATTACTATATTCGTTAACGCTAGAGTCTTGATGCAAAATTTATCACTGTTTGTTACATATGCATAAGCTTAAATGATATATTGTAAATTCAATTATTTAACCACATACAGTATCCATAATTATTCATAAATAAATATGTAATAGAAAACGTTTAATTTGTATTTAATTTAATTTTTCTCAATCCACTCCAGTACACAAATTACTCTCAATACAGTACAAAATACATTACCTCAGCAATTGCCAGTACACAATGAGGTTTTCGTAACAGTATATTAACTTCAAAATTACCTTGATCGTCTTGGTCAATGGTCAACACCGACTCCATGTTATCAATTCATTCGTAAACACATGCGAATATACTACTTCAAATGCGTTATTTTCTACGTACATTATCAGTAATGTTTTCATATCTGTTTGAAGATATAAAATTATCGATGTGTTTATTTACAAAAATGTCTTATTACTATGTGATAACAAGTACACACACATCACATTAGTAAATACGCAATTTCTAAGGAAAACGTTCTACACGACTACAAGCCGTGGAGAGGAAGGCTTATTTATTTAGAAAAGTATTTAATTATGTCTGAGTTTTAAATGACCACAACAACCATAAGAAGCTGTCTTGTATATATGCACAGAAAGATCCACAAAATTATCTACAAAATCAGTAAATACGTTGTGAATGACTTATTTCGTAATTTTCCGCACCATATTTTACACACCATATGGTCCGGTGTATAGACTTTTGCCTTCAAATACCCTCAAAGAAAATCGTCCAGGAGCTCAAGATCTAGAAATCTCGAAGACCACTCTATTATCCCTCTTTTACAACAATCCAATGCAAAAGAATTTTTACAGTTTCTTCAATATGAATTAATTCCTCTGCCGTCTGATTTCAGCAAGACGGAAATCAGAAAAAAATTACGGAAGAAGCCATTCACTGTGTACTCAGTGAATTTGTCAAGAACCCTTTTCTATTGTCAAGAACCAGTTAGCTTGATCTTGCTAATATTTTTAATGTTACAGTTAATTGTTGGTCAAAAAAAGGTGCCTCATAGTTTTCATTTTGAATATCCTATAAACTTTTCTAAGACAACGTAGTAAAATGTTTATATAGTCGTTTTAAGTGACACATATTAGATTTACCAAAACCAACTGGAAACACAGGGAATTGCAATTTAAAATAATTGAGGATGACAACATTAGAAATCGAGAAGCAATTGAGGGTCTCTATATTCAAGAACGTGGAAGATTCCGTAATAAACTTTCACTTCTAAATATAATTAAGAAATATTGGCATATTTTTGACGTTTTTATTATAGAACAGGTTAAATATTCTGACTGAAAATTATTGTAATATGTGACGTTAATTGTATTTTAACTTTAATATTGTATTTGCACATAGGTTGATAGAGCACTTCAAAAAATAAAAAAAACAGTTACATCAATAATATTCAAACGGCAGTCTAGAGACCCCTCAGTGTTTGACAAAAATTTCCAGTGTAATTTCTCAAGGCACAAAAATTATATAAAATGTTTTTTCGCTGCCATGAAAACTTCTAAAAATTAGAGCATTGCTTGATTGATGAGAAATTTTCTCTAAAATTTTCTAGTAGGAGAAACAGAGTGCAGTCAAAATATCTATTTTGACTGCACTATCTAAAATATTTTTTTTAATCAAAATTTGACCTGCCTCGGATTTTTTACGAAAACTTGAGTGTTTAGGTTTTACTGAATTTGTGCAGTACTTTTGCCGTTCTCTGTATATGTTAGGGTTTGGACCATATACGACTTAATATTGAAAAAAATCAATAACATTCTTGGAGGTCACTTTTAACACCTATTGGAACAGTTTTAAGGCACCAAAATAATCCAGAACCTCGCATACGTATGTATATTGATACTTCCAGAAGATACGCATGTATATTGACACTTCCATTAGGAATTGGTTCCGACAATCCTCAGACAAAGGAGTTGCTAACTGAATTTGGGGTGCGTAAATCGTATTTGTGAAAAGATTTTAATATAATAAGCATTCGAATTCAACAGACTGCGGCATAGCGTTGAAGGAATATGCATTTCATTAAATAAACAATTTTCTGTCTCAATATATGGCGGCGTTACCTAGACGCTTTGCCCTCTAATGTGCGTAAATGGGATTAGACTTGTTCCAGTATGTCCATTAATCTTGGCTTCTTTAACCACCAGAGTCTTTTCCCGCGCACACACTAACGGCAAGTCCATTAAAACCTCATAAAGCGAGAGTGACTGCCCATTCATCTACGTGAGTTCATCGTCATTGCCTATCAGAAACCATAGATCCGAATTTAGACCTTACTAGATATCACCTAATAATATTGAATTGTTTGTGTTGTTTTATCCCCAGATTTTTCTGTTTGTGATTACTTTCTTGCAGTTCATTTGCAAGGAAGTAGTCGCAACGGAATTTTAATAATGGGGGCTTAACCATCTTTCATTTTTAAATCGAAATGTTGCCGTGGAAGTTGAGCCCCGCGTCGGTTAAAAAACGCAGATAGAAATAACTTAATTTAGAGAAAAATCGTTTAGGTCCCCGCCTATAAACGACTTAATACTTTAATAAAATTAAGCTTTCCATTCGGAATCAATTTCCAATTTCGCGGGACAGAATCAATTCCAGGAACGTCGTACGCTCATGCGCATGAGCGCTTTGATGCGAGGGGCCGCAATTGCACCCGTTTCTACATTCGATTTGATGGTCTATCAAAAACCTAGAACTACCTTTTAGTAAACACTATATCAAATCGAATTCGTGCAATGTGACACATCGATTTGGTGTGTCGCTCCTCGAGAGTGTGGCGTACTTAAAAAAGGAAGAAGAGAAAGTATGGATTTATTTAAAAAGAACGTAAGCAAATAGCTTTGTGTTGAATGAAGCCACGTATATTGCGATTGAATAAAGTAAAATGAAATAAAGCAGGATGATTTCTCGCTCATCGTCATTCGCCAATTAAAAGTCACAAATCCTGATTTCGATCTTATTAGATCTCATCAGTGTGACATATATGACGAAGAACGAACTTGTGGGCTTACATCCTGACCAGGGGAGCTACAATGTTTTTACCTAGGAGGTGTTGTACTCTAATGCGGTTAGGTGGAACTAGAAACACTGATAGGTGATACCAGATGCCCTTGCCGGATCACGATGTGAAATCATGTTTGCTTCATGGAGCTTAACGGTTCCGCCTTTAACATAGTGGCCGTTAAAGAGTGTTTGCGGGAAGGACATCTAGCTGACTTTGTATCTAATCGTTCTATAGGGCGATACCTCCTATATAATTTCTATATATATTCCTCCTATTTCTCGCGGCTATATAATTTAATAATGTTTAGAATACTACATATTTATTAAACTAATACTTAATATTTTGCAGTGACATTAGAAGATAATTTTTCTAGGTAAAACTCTTAATAAAATTATTATTGAATTAGGGATAAAAAACGATAATAATTCGTCATTTAATGCGAAATAAAGTTGTCCATCGTTCAAACCAGTTTTATTATTCAAGATATCAACAGTTAAATTAATAAAAATAAATATATAATGTTACTCGCTAATAATTTCAAATTTTTCACGACGAGTTTCACAACATATTGTATTTTTTTTTTTGTAGTAACCCGCATAAATAAAATCTAATTAGCAATTTTATTGTAACAATATTTTATTGTAATTTTTAAGCATGCATTATTGCTGTGCAGCATGCATTATTGGGTTATATGTAAGTTACTTAAAAGCCAAAGAGGAACTGAAGAATAAACTTTGTTCCTTACTTAAGGTCACACGAACGTCCATGCCTTCGCGCAATCGACTGCAAGCTGAAAAATCCGCCAGAAATAATTTAATTCCCGGAAAAACCGCCAGAAAATCGTTCAGTTTTCAATTCGGCACTATTTCTGGGGACTTTCCAACCGGAGTCGACTCCCGCTCCAATTAAATGGGCCTCTGTTTGTTCAGAAATTTTAACGAAGTTTATTTAGACCTATCCGCCTGTTTACTTTAGTATTTATTGCTCCACTGCCACTTCACAACGGAAAACTGCTTAAATAATTTATTAGGTAAATATTTATCTATGGGAGTAATTATGTGATTTTACGGTATACTTCTGCCATTGAGTCGTTATTTACATGTGCTGGGTCAAACGGTTCTACAACGGCTTTCCTGTAAAGGTCAGGTTTTAATGCCGAAGTAAGGATATTCCACAGGTTCCTTATTGGACGTAGATGTGACAATATTAACTTGCGTATGCTCAAGTTAGTCTTCCCCTATTGCAATAGTGCTATTACTCGCATTTTAAATGATTCCCTTGACAATGGAATCATACCAACACTGTGGAAAAAAGTTATAGTAGCTCTATCAAACGTGCAGTATGCAGAAACCTACATAGATCTACGACCGATAAGCGTATTACCTTGTTTATCCAAGCTACTTAAAAAGTTTCGTAGTATTGAATTACAGTATCATCTTACCCATAATAATATTCTTTCGACTACCAATCTCGATTTGGAACACAACACAATACAATCACAGCTTTATTAAAAGTGATATCTGATTTTGCCACATCCATCGATAAAAAGCAATGTACTTACGTCGTTTTCTTAGATTTTAGCAAAGCGTTTGATGTTATAAGTTATCAACTACTGTTAAGGAAATTGGAAAACTACAACCTCACCCATCATCAACCTCACCCAAGATCATTCTCATGGTTCAAAAATTATTTAATCAATCGCTATCAAATAGTTAAGGTTCAGAACAATTACTCATTAGAGATCAACATTAACCCTGCAGTGGTCGTGTGCTTTCTACTTAGATCAGTAGTCGCGTGGCCCACTATTGTACTCCAGATACGGTATTTATTTTTTTAGTTATATTATCAAATACATTTAATTATTATATTATAAGACAGTTAATAGTAATAACTATATTAATGTTGGTGCAAGCAGTTATATAACGCCTTAATTTATTTAAAGGACTTTATTACGGACTGATGCTTCTTGGTCCGTTTCCGAATCGTGGTCGCTGTTCTCAACAGCATCGATTTCATTTTCGAAATCGGAACCCGATTCTACCTCTTCTTCTACATCTGGACATTCTTCTAACCACTGCAACAATATCTCGTTAGCTTCTGGGTCATCAACCTTAACTCCTTTCCTACTTTACATTGCTAAAAAAGAGTAAAAATCATTACATACTCAATATACATAAGTGTATACGAACAGTGTAAGACATACTGAAGCTATTTTTAGCCAGACACGTACCTAAACATCTAAGCGGAAGGTAGGGAAGACCACGACCTCATACGTTAAACATGGGCAGAAGGACAATATTATAAACACAGCTGGAGTACGCCATAGTACGCCGCGCGACCACTGCAGGGTTAACCAGGGAGTACCGCAAGGAAGCATCTTAGGGCCTATTCTATTCACATTATTTACCTAACATGACTAACATATTAACTCCTAATTGTATGCTGACGATACGCAGATATATGGAACGTGTGATCCCGAAGACCCTAACAGTGCCATTAATGACATAAATAAAAACTTATCTCTAATAAGTCAGTGGGCAAGTGACAGTGGCCTTCTGTTAGGTCCTAAAAAGTCAATTGCGATATTTGTTGGATCTAAGACAATATCTAAAATCTTGAAAGATCTAGAAATAATTGTTCTGTCGAAATTGAATTAAACAATCAAGTAATTATTCTTAGTGTAACCGCGAAATACCTAGGAGTTATGATAGACTGTATAGTCCTTCTATTTTTAATTGAAAATGATAAATACGCCTGGGGAACAAAAAAAGCGGTGGAACTTTATGATTCCATGAGCGTGCTCGAATAATAACTTTTAGGGATAGGTAATAATAAATAATTAACGTCGCTTTTATATCATGACTTTTTTTTAGTTACATACATACATATGTATATGTATGTAAATAAAAAAAGTCGTTATAATACATGTATGTATTATTTATATTTATTTGTATATTATACTAATGTTCATTTGGCCAAATATTCTACTCGAAGTATAACGATACGTCTTGATTCCATTATAGTCATTCGATTATTAATTTTTTTATATCTAAAACCAGAGTTTACTAAGATGCCACGTAATGTTTCTAGAGATTTATAATTATAATCAGGGTAATAATGTAATTTTTGTTGAATTAATTCCAAAGTCGGGACTTTGTTTTCTTTATACGTATCATAAATTATTAGTCAACATTTTTGAATTTTTGCTTTTTCTGATTTGGTAATTCAGAGTGATCTATAACAGTCCCAGCTTTAACAACGCGATAAATTGTGGATATTGAAATTTTAGTTAATTTATTAATTCGATTAATAATTTCAGTATCAGTCATTTTCTCATTTTCACGTTTTAGGCATTCATATATGTTAAAAAAATAATACGCTGACTTTGAGAATGTAAATCTTTATTTTTTAATTCATCGTACTCGACCGTTTCGTCATGTTCGCTGGTTATATCTAAAGCTACGTTATTTTCATCCGTTTCGAAAGGCCTCCAGAAAGCCATGCTTATGAAAGAGGTTTTGATTAAAAATATTATTTATGACCCAAATAAAATAAAAGTGTATAATTTAAACCTTTTAAAAACCCACTCCGCTGTTAATGTAGCCGACAGAATTTAAGACATCAAAACACTCACAAAAACAACGTTTTTTTGTATACAGTCGGTCAAAGAGAGCGTGGTTATAACCCGCGTTTTACCCCCAACGTACTGAACTCGGTCGACTGAGTCGAATACCGTGGAATGTCTTGTGGCTACCAGCCGACCAATGGCGTGTAGGTTCTGCCCATTTTTATTTTTATGTTAGAACACATAGTTCGAATGAATTTCACACACCAGGTTACGAGGCAGCCCATGAAAGATCGGAATCTTGAGAATTTTTAAACATAACCTATCTTTCACTGATCAGTTTATTACTTCGAGCTACAGTCGAACGGGTTGAAGGTTCATGAAGTTAATTACCGACAGAAATAGACGACGGAGCATATTACCTGTTACTACTGAAATTTTGAATGCCTGTGTGAAATGAATATTTTGTGGTTATGTTAGGTTAGAAGTAGACAACAATTGGCCGCACAATGTGCGTCCTGAAACACCTTCGAACGAATATTTGAGCATCTAGTCGTTATCTCAAACAATTTTAGCTCTAACTCTAGTTTAAAAATACAACCATTGTCATGGGAGGGAAATTAGTCTTCCTCCTAAAAGGCGCTGGAAAATGTTTATAGGTAATTATTTTGGCGTAAATCAAAAAGTATTGGGTTATTAGGTCTCCTGATTTTTATCAGAGTTTTCGAAGTTAAGCAAATTAGTTGAATTATACATTATTCTATGACGTTGATTATTTGAAAATATTTATTTGTAAAGTGTTTTGAGTATGCGGTTTTAACGAATTAGAAATTGATTGAGTAAGTACTTAATGAATCATTTTGCGTATTGAACTCAATAAAATGCATATGAAAGTGTAACAAACGTGGTGATATCTCCGTTTACTTTAGATAGTAGGTACACTTTTATTATTAGGTTCGAAAATGTGTGCAACAACGCCTGGTCGGCAATATAACACTCTATGATAATGAAAATATAAACCGTATTTTTTTAAGCTACTTAATTTTTTGTTCCTGTGCGACGCCTGTATTTTTTTGTTCCTGCATAGATACACCATTAACCGATCCTGCCAAGGCTTCAGGACCCGTGTATGTGCAGTAGTACGTCATCCCGGTGCGGAAGGGCAGACTAGTCTAATGGAGTTTAACACGCGAGAAGACAAACATTCCGAACCCTAGTAATCAGACCATTTATGTAGAGGATATTATTGTTTCAAAAACTTTAATTCAAACAATTATTAACAATTTTAGTCTTCTTTCCGTTTTGAAGTTGGTACTAACTTTAACACTTATTTTCCGTAATGATTTTTTTTTTGTTATAATTAAGAAATTAGTAGATTTCTGATAAGATAATAATGTAACATTTTACCTAGTATATGTATATCCTCACGAAAAATGTAACTTATGTAAATGAAATCAAACTCCAGTTTGGACACGACAGTCTCGAATAATTTAGAAAAATACTTATTTATCAATTAGTTTTATTCGGATTTAAAATTCTAGGAAGTGATTAAATATAGAGTACTGCGTTCAAACATGACGAAAAATATACAGGGTGCTAATTTTAGATATAATGGTATGGTGTGGCCCAAAATATGCAGAAAAGTCCTAATGCACATCGGTCCGCAATTGGACGGTTTCAAATACGGGCCTTTTCAAGACTGTTAGAGTCAGTCAAAAAATATGTAGAAAGTGCCCTCCTTTCATTTCAATACAATCTCCTCGTTGTACAACAAAGACCCTTGAACTCTTTCAAACATCTCCGCGTTGAGGCTTGCTCTACATGGTAATCTAGCATGCCACGAAATAGGTTCTCCTCTTCCTATTCACTTTTGTCCAAAAGTTTTCCACTTTTATCCATATAAATTCCTGTTCCTGTAAATTCCTATGCCACTGATGCATAGGAATGTCATCTGTAGAATCAAGCAGTGTGTTCTTTAAAAACTTTATGTAATTTATGATCCTTCAAACAAGAAGAACACTTATTCCTACATGCCTCGCTGTTCTCCGGACACTAGTCTCCAGATTCTGCTCTATCCATGCTAAAATAGCGTCTTCTGCTTCAGAGGTGGGCACTCATCTTGATTTCTCGGAATCATGAGACTGTTTCTAAAATAAACCTGTATCACTCACTCTTACAAAGACCGGAACAGATGGGTCTGACAATTGGGATGGGCTTCAACATAAAGGCATTCCCATTAACACAACCAAGCATGAAATACAGGTCGGTTGACTAAATGTTAAAGTAAACAGGCATAGGAAAAATTCGCAAAACTGTACACTAACCACTGTCACACACACAATATCAACTACAAGCTGTGCTGTCAGCGAACAGAACCTCCCCAGAATATGATTAGAATCGCAATTTTTTCCGAACTAGAGAAAACACTTTTTGCAAAACAAACTTTTTATGCAAGATACCTATGTAAGCAAAACATTGCATAAATGTTCAGGAATAATCCTCTGTACTCTACTCTGTACTTTATTTTAGCGCCGTATAGTGATACAAACTTGATGCATTAGGACAAATGCACGTCCAGCCATAAGCCATAAGTGTACTTACTAATAGCAACTAAGAGTATACTTGAACTGTGCTAATTAGTTGATATTATTAATAAAAAAATTGTGACAAGCAGTTAACAATATTGTAATATAAAATACGATATGACAACATGGGAATTTAAGTAAGCGCCTGTGTTCACTTCTATATACTTTGCAACATAATACCTCTGTTTAGGTGTTAGTAGTTAAGTAACCTAAATAGGTATATAAATCGTATAAACAGTTTGATCATTATAAGTGTAAACAAGTATTTTACTAATATTTAACATAAAATGTTATTACAATAACGTTTGTTTGTTTAAATTCCTGAGAAACGGTCAGTAAAGTAGAAGTGAATGCAAACATTTTTACTTTTAGATGGGGTAAAGAACAAGCCTGTGAGTAGAATTTGTCATTTGACCTAAATTGGGCTCTTCGGCATTGAGTTTTTCTTGATTAATACTGCTATTATAATAATCATTAATCAAGTCACTTATATCCAGTTAGATCTGTAGTCTCTGAAATTAGAGACAAAAACTATTAAACACCTAAGCTACTTACCACTAAAATACTTAGGTATATTATTATTAATAACATTACTTACCTCCGATACGGTATCATGAAGTTGGTTTATTAAGTTATTAATTGAGCACGACAATGACTTGCATCAGCGAGGTTAATAATAATGCAAAACATATCAAAATTGGTTACTAAGGATTTAGAATCATTGTAGATTTTTGTTTATGATTCTTATTAATAGAGTTTTTGCTAATTACATTTTAAAATTGTCTTAGAATGATCTAACTTTTAGCCTTAAGTATACGGACTGAACAAAAAGTACCGGGGAAGTCGATTTTGGTATGCTGTCATAAAATCTAAAAAAAATGACATGTTCAAAAGTTGTTGGGTTTTAAGAGACAGACGTTTATGAGATGATGACGTTTGATTTCGCTTTAACAATAACCATCAAGGTTATTTGGAGGTTAACTTAAAACTTTTAAACAGGAAGACCCATAATCAAAGTGACCTTAGCATTGCCATAGTCACTAAAAAATCTGTTTATATCAAGGTTTCTATAAGTCTAGGTTTTATATCACTTATGATGATATGTCTTTTCTTCGACAAAATAAGCCGTCCCGGTATTCTTTTTGGTCTGTAAGAAAATCTAAGAGTCAGTAAACTTTTAATAACGTCAACGATGTCAAACATTTTATGAGAGACGCATTATTTTATTAGGAGTAACGTCAAGAAAATGCACGAAACAATTCAAAACAATTCAGAAATTGCTGGAACAATTTCTGTTACCCCTTATCGTCGAGCAACATTCTTGTTTTATTAAGCGTTACACAAATTTTCTTGAAAACTTCAACGGATTAAACGGTTTATTAAATTTCATATTAAAATACTTTCTGAAAAACATGACATCGAAAATAATTAACTGTCATCCCCAGCATATTTGCAAGATATCAGTTTCAGAAAATATTTAAATAAGCAACTATTTGGTAAAATTGCGTCGTTTCAATTTTTCCTTGCATTTGATAGATATAATTAACAAACTTATAATTATTTCGCAGGCGGTATCATGTAAGGGAGTAATATTTTTCTAATTCAAACGCAGTTAAATTTATGTAATTAATTTTAACCAGTTTATTTGAAAACATTGGGAACAAATGTATACAGGATGTGTTATGAAATTAATAGCCACCCAAGAAAAAGGGAAGGAAGTAGGATCTAAATGAAGGATAGAATAAGACTCATCAATGTAATTGACCAATTTCCGTAATTATCACTTATCAAATATGTACGTCCTACTCAGCGGACGGGTTAGTGATTACGTGGCGAAGCGAATCACATTTGTTGGTGATTTTATACCCTCTCCGTTTCAATGAAAAACAAGCCCCCGCATCGCGAAAGCCAAGGATTGAAGTGGGGGCATTTCGTTCTTGTTTGTATAACATCAGAGTAACGTCTGCGTCTATCTTACTTAATGAATGTCTCTCTTCACACTTCGGAAGTAAAACTAATCTCACACATGGTATGCTCTTTTTTCTTCTATTCTTTGTACTTCAAAGCACTTGTCTGCGTTTTCAGTATTATTCATAGGTTATGTTTGTTTAATAGTTAGTATTTGTTTCAAAAATTGTCTTTTATCTTAGCAGCACTTTTAACCAGAATAGAGTCAAACATATTAGTTCTAACAAACAGGGAATTTCGACAACATATTATTTGGAATTTTCGATCACCACAAAATAATATTTTTTTATTAAGATTATTATTTTAAATACAGAAAATTGTCATACGGAAAAAATTGTATTCGTGTTAAGATGTCTACTATGAAGTTTTACGCAAAAATGCAGTTTTTAAAATTGTATGCGCATTTTTTAGTTCCAGATTTCATGAAGTATATTTTTCCTACCAATTTATAATATAGCATATTTTTTACGAAAAATCTGCATTTTAATTAGCAAAATAATTCGGAAGGAAAATGTGTAAAGTAATAAATTTATACTTGAAATATTCGTTATGCACTGAAGTAAATTATAACAAAGTTTACAGTTTGTAATGCACAAAAGAATTAATGAAAAAAAAAACAGCTTTTAACCATGTTCTTTTTTTAATTGCGGTTTTAAAATGTGTAACTTTAAGTACGACTATTTTAAATATTCTTTGTGGTTTAACATAGCTAGACATTCAACAATACGTGTATACTTGTTCATTTTAACATTATCACCGGTGAGTTGTATTTTTAGTTTTTTTCAACAAATGGCAGTTTTATATATTATATTCGGAAATTTAAAAATAGTCCAAAATTGTTTTTTGGAGCTTAGTATTCATGAAAAAAAAATTGTCTAGATAAGCCTAAAACGTCGATATTTTAAGTTTAGGCGAAAAAAATATTTACTGTCTGTTTGTCTGTCTATCTGTTAATCTTTCCTGTGTATACGATAACTCGAGAACGCACTAAGATATCACCTTCAAATTTGGAACACTTGTCTACCATGAGGTCTCGATCTGATTTTGAGCTTAATCGGTTAAGGGGTTGGGGGTTAAATAGCATTATATGCTCTTTCTTTGACTATTGGTAATTTTCAAACGAAGCAAGACATGCACCTCAAATTTGAGATACCTGGATAACATAACAGAGTCGTACAAATGTAAAAGGAAGATGTTTCTAACTTAATAGGGTAGGGGGTTGAGGAGGGAAGTATTTAAAATAGGGCAAATAAAATTTTTGAGCATAATTTTAGTCGTTATTCAGTGGACAGGGCTCTAAAACAATTCTTACTCTCTATCGATATGAATAGAAAGTGACTTGGTCCAATGGGACAAGAAGGACAAATAGTTAAGGAGGGGAAGGAGGAAAAGTAAATGGAGGTCAAGGAGGTCAACGGAGACGTTTATCAACGAGAATAAACAATGGGTAATGGGTTGAAGAACCAAATGAGGTGAAAGTACAAAGAGGATGATGTATTGAATGAAAAGAATGTGACTTGGTGCAACAAGACAAGTAGTTAATGAGAGAAAGGAAGTCAAATGGAAGTTAAGAAGTCCAATGAGGACGGTGATCTAATGGATAAACAAGGACAAGGAGGGTCATTACCCTCCTTGTCTTTTTTGTCCTCTTTAACCTCATTAGGTTAAAGAGGACAAAAAAGACAACGAAGGTAAGAGGGACAAGGAGGACAAGAAGAGGTTAAGATGACGAGTAAGCTAAGGAGGACAAAATGAGGTCAATGAGGACAAGGACAGTAAAAGGACAAAGTAGGACAGAAGGAGGGCAAAAGGAGGACAAAATAAATACAACAGGAGGAAAAACCTGATTACCTAATATCACACTATTAAGAATATTACCTAATGTTTTTACCGAGTTAGTTTACATTATTACACAGCCACACAAAAAAGAACGTGAACCCTGAGACCTGATGTACATGTCTTTATGTGTCTTCGAATGTATCGTCAGAACTGGCCCACCACGTTACAGTTTTTTAAAAATTGCGGAAAACAAATAAAGTTATAAATAAATGAATATCTGGGAAAAAAACTGCAATGGTTATGTTGATATATTTTTATCCTACTGAATCTGAATAAATCGTCAAGCGTATCTTGGTTTTCCCCAAATACGGAAAATCTACCTAAATCTCGTATTTTCTTTAAATTGATGGAAATGTCGTATTTCCTTTAACCTCATCTAGCCGACTCGATACAATTTCAGCACTTGAAACAAAAACAAAAAACACTCTAATGTACCCACTGAATTCTAATCTATCGTCAGAAAACGTTTGTCTAGGAAACGATTTTCCAAAATTTCTCAGTTAGTCGTATAGATATTTAGAACATTTACTTTTAATATGAGCCCAAGAACTTTTAAAAGGATTTAATATTTTCGGAGTTGTTCACGGCTTATTACAAACATCGCAATGTTACTTTTTTAGCGATATTTTTTTTAGCACAATCGACAGCTTGGGCTTTAGTCCAAGAATTATAAGCAAAAATTCACTGCAACCTCAAAAAAAAAATCGTGTAGTCGTGAAATTTACAGGTTTTGTTCAGAATTTTGTGCTCTTTTCAAAAACGTCGGTTCCAGAAACATCCCATGGTAGGCTTTTTGCATAGTGCTGCCAAAACTCAAAATTTCGAAATTTTCAAAATTTTATGACTTTACACGCTATTTTCTTTACACGCTAATTGGATTAGTTTGAGTACAGAATAGTTTAAAATTAGTAACAAAACAGTTTTGTATGAAAAATTGCAGTTCCGATTAGAGCTGTCAACGTTATTTTTCATACTTACAGCCATTTTTTGTGCTGCCCGATCGTGTGCGTTTCCGCTGACTTTGATAGCTACTAGGCGTCATTGTTACACAAAAATAGAACACTATGGCTGAATAAGAGGACTTTAAGGTAATAAATATAGTGCTGTCAAAGAAAATTCGAATCCCATGAACATAGAGCTGTAAAGATTTTCGTATTTCTTTCATTACAAACGACCGCTTTCACTGTGTTTCACGTGCTACTCTATTTTATTCTATTTTTGCTTGGTTGAAGTGTTGACCAGTTGTGAGTTTAACACGGCATAGTGCTGTTGACATCGCAAACTCGGTCATAATATTATTAATTTCCAAGATAACGTTTTTTTTTGTTTTTTGTTTTTTTGGCGTGGAAATGGAGCATTGCTTATTGTGTGCACTTGTTGGTGATGGGTTACCTCCTGTGGATAAGTCAAGTGTTGTTGTCGAAAGTGGCTTATCGACTATCAAGAAAGTGAGTGTTCTGAAGAACAACGGGCTTTGCGATCGTCTTAAGGATACCTCTAAACTTCAGGTCCATGTGGTTAACCAGTCGCATGTGAAACGCTAGTCTTTTTCTCTACATGAATGTTCAATGTTCAAGATCAACTTGATCAAGATCATCTTGAGGTGCCTGTGAGCGATTTCCTGGCTTATGAGTTACCATCTCGTAAGATCAGGTTATCATCAGAAAGACAGATAAGAGTGCTCTGGAAAAAGCTCTTTGCAAACTACCTCAAAACCGACAAAAAAATCCGGTGGTGAATGGTGGGGGAATTCATATCCACCTACTGAGTGGGGATGGAGAAGTGAAGGGGACAGACTAGTCCCAGAGACATCTTCTCGTCCACCGGCTCCAGACCTCATTATGAAGATAATGAGGTCTGGAATTCGCTGCGGCTGTAAGAAGGGCTGTGAACGAGCGTGTGAGTGCCGCCGCTCCGGCCTTCGCTGTACCCAGATGTGTACAACATGTGCTAGAGTAGATTGCAGTAATGTACGAAAGGAAATAGAGGTAGATGATCCAGATGACCCTGAAGACATGGAGTAGTATGAAATTATTAATTTAACATTACTTTTATGGTACTTGTTCCTTTTGACAGCATTATACATTTTTTTTAAATTTTACAAAATACCGAAAGGTTGCAGATGAAACAGTGAAAGCTGTCGTTTGTAATGAAAGAAATACGAAAATCTTTACAGCTCTATGTTCAAGGGATTCGAATTTTCTTTGACAGCACTATATTTATTAGCTCAAAGTCCTCTTTTTCAGCCATAGCGTTCTATTTTTGTGTAACAATGACGCCTAGTAGCTATCAAAGTCAGCGGAAACGCACACGATCGGGCAGCACAAAAAATGGCTGTAAGTATGAAAAATAACGTTGACAGCTCTAGTCGGAACTGCAATTTTTCATACAAAACTGTTTTATTACTAATTTTAGACTAGTCTGTACTCAAAATAATCCAATTTGTTGCATCATACTAGAAAATAGCGCGTAAAGTCATAAAATTTTGAAAATTTCGAAATTTTGAGTTTTGGCAGCACTATACAAAAAGCCTACCATGGGATTTTTATGGAAGACCGACATTTTTGAAAAGAGCACAAAATTCTGAACAAAACCTGTAAATTTCACGACTACACGATTTTTTTGAGGTCAAAACCTAAAATTCTTGTACTACTTATTAAAAACAATATTTTGTAAAAAAGTTGTAATTCTGTCAGAATTTAAGCAACCTTCAAAAACTGGGTGTATCATGACTCATGACTATGGTCTGGCAAGTGTGTCTCATCGCACAGTCGGACTCGTAATCCATCATGTCATTGATGGGGAAGGACATACGAGAGACCAAAAAGACAGGTAAGTAACATTGTGTTAATAATGTATGTACATACGTGTCACATGTGTCATTCAGAAACACCGATTGTCTGCATTGCTTCAGCGTACGTTACCACAACCAGTCGTCTTTCTGTATTTCTTCTCGTTAAACGTGAACAATTTGGCCTGTACATACAGTTGTAGAAGGAAAAAGTTCCACATCTATTGAAGTTAAAGGTGCAAATTCAAAATAGTTTACATGGACAGAGGATTACCAGGCACATTATTTTCACGAAGTTCGGACAGTTGTTTGCTGTCACCAACATCAGTGCATTATTATTTGTTACATCTACAGAGGACAGTGCACGTGTTATTACTATTTCTATACTATCAACCGTTGTTTGCAAAACTAGTTTACTAGCTATCAATATCGGGGGCGAAATATCTCAAATAGTACCTAAAATTCGCATCAGAACATTAACGACTTTATTACCGCAAAAATCTGTTGTTTCGTTCACTGTCAGCCACAGAAATGTATTGCGTATGTCTTCTTTGATATTTCCCTTGACAAGTTGATATATGTCTTCTGCAAACACGTTTTATGCAATGAATGGCTACTAGACAATGGAAAATCGGATACATATTTGGAAAAAAGAGTCTAAAGTAAATATTGTCGACCAAGTTCCACGAAAGGCTACATGCGTAAAACATTATGCACAAATCACAGTATCGGCGTCTACGAAGTATATTTATCGACAATTGCAAGGAATACATAGAATATGCGATCGTCGTAATTTTCAATCAACATTTCCAGTCTATTCACAAACGGTAATGACTGTGCCATTATTGCACAAATCCACACAAAATCAGATAATACGTAGGTTGCTAGGAAAGTTTTGTCGTATAATTTTATTTTAAAATTTTTCAAAATATTTGCCATCACAGTCAATACACTTCCTCATGCTGTCGAAATTTTTTCCCAGTCGGCATTCATTCGCAAGCCTTATGCCAGGCCCTGAGTAACTCTTCATCCGTCGAAAAACGACGCCCTTTCAATTTTCCTTAACAAAAGGAAATAATCCTAAATCACAGGGCGCGATATCGGGGCTATAGGATGGATGACTTAAAATTGTAATTCCCGTCTGAGTTAAAAATTCCACGGTTTATGAGGTGCGATGTGCAGGCAAGTTGTCATGATGCATGAACCAGCTGTCCATGCGTGACCGTGGGCGAAGGTTTTTAAGAGCTTCTAAAACTTGAGGCAAACAAATAGTGGTGTACCAGTTTGCAGTGACTGTAGCTTGCCTTCCCAGTGTCACAGTTCGAATAATTCCTCTTTTACCAAAGAATACAGCGATCATTCTTTTGCCGACCGAACGTGATTGTTTAACAGTTTGAGGCGGCTCTTCATCTTCGATAACCCAAACCTTGTTGTGCGATTTGAAATACTCCAGACATTTCTTCGAAACAATTTTCGGCACTTAACCCACGTCGAAAATTGTAAAAAAAAATTACACGATAATCACGTTTCTCCAGAGTGCACATTTTGCGATCTCCTGTGACTGCTCTGTAATTACTGAAGCGAATGAAATGAATATTTGCGTGCACCTTATAAGATACCCCCACCTAATGGTGCCACTATTGTTTCGTTCGCAACGATGATTGCCGAGTACGACAAAACTTTCCTAGCAACCTACGTATGGAAAACTACACGAAGTCTAAAAGAAATAAAAAAAAACGTACATGGTGACCCGTTTCGTTTTTTTTTTTGAACACTTGCCTCTTTCGGTGTTATTGAATTTGCGCATTACTTTTTCCGCTCTCTGTACATCATATAATTTAAAGAGATCAAGTAGTCTCAATGAAAGTGAAAGCATGCGTTCGCATAAGCCGCACGTGTATATCAAACTTCCTTTGTGAGACTCGAAAAGGGCAATACGGAATCTGACCTTCGACTCGGAGCAGACAACGATTACTGCCGAGCATTTTAAACTTCGCAACAATCAGTTATCTAAATGATCCCCGAACGACGTCCCTAAACTTCGTCGGATAAATCTAATTTAACCGAATTTTAACGTGACTGCAGGCTAATTGCCAGTAAATATTTCATGTCAGTAAATAATTAATCAGGACGTCCTTGAGAAGATAATGGAATCTCGTGATAAAAGATGAATGGTTCGCCTGACAATAGAGCGGATCTTGGAATAATAATAATAACACAGGCACACAAAAAAAATGTCAATACCCAGAGGGTACACCCCCTACCCCTCCGGTTTTGGGGTCGCTGAAACCGAATATGACCATAAAGAAAATTTAACTAGCCATTTCCCCCGTTACCACCCCCATTCTCTCCGCGGGTTTCGAGAGCCGTCCGACCCCGTAGCTCCGCCCCCGGGCGTCGGACGCGAAAACGCCAAAGGACTTTTTCGGAGGGTCCCTGGAGGAGAATTCGGCGGAGGGCGGATCGACGAAGTCCGAAAGAAAATTCTGGTTCGAAATTTAGAAAAAAAATCCGGGGTCGAAAGTGACCCCGAAACAGACCATCGGACCGAATTCCAAGCTTAAACGTCCCCGGGCGTTTTTCTCTCTGACGTCTCTAAAAGGTTGAAATCGCTCTCCGTGGATTTCGAGAGCGACCCGACTCCGTAGCTCCGCTCCTGGGCGTCGCACGCGAAAACGCCAAAGGACTTTTCCGGAGGACGCCGGGAGGAGAATTTGGCGGAAGGGTGATCGGCAAACTCCTAAAGAAATTTCGAGTTCGAAATTTAGAAAAAAAAATCCAGGGTCGAAAGTGACCCCGAAGCGGATCATGGGACCGAATTCCAAACCGAAACGTCCCCGGGCGTTTTTCCCTCCGACGCCTCAAAATGGTCGAAATAGCTCTCCGTGGGATTCGCGAAGACACCGCCGCCCGTAGCTCCGCCCCAGACAGACAGACGCCCACGAACCTTCTTTACTTTTTCGTAGACTTCTCGGGGCCGACGTTTTTATTCATATTTTGCGAAATTTCCCCCTCCCCCCACCCCTCCGAAATGTTTTTGAATTTTTCCCTCGACGGCGCGAGGAACGGGGTAGAGTTCCAAAGGCCCCCCAAAATTTGGAGTCGATCGACACCTCCGTTCGGCAGCGACGACCGATCTCGAGAACGCGCATGTGCACCAACTCCGGCGATAAATCGCTCGAAACAGTTCTTTTTCGAGACTCTCTCACCGTTCTGAACGATTTCCTATCGCGACTTCTATGAGAAATGACTTTTCAACTCCCAGAAGGGGGTGTATGGGGGTGGTAACTGGGAAATGGCTAGTTAATTTTTTTTTTATCATATTCGGTTTCAGCGACCCCAAAAACGGGGCAGTTGGGGGGTGTACCCTCTGGGTCTTGACATTTTTTTTGTGTGCCTGTGTAATTAGAGTTGGCCGAAATGTGACGTGGACATAGGAGTACGCATAATACGCATCGCTGTGGTGAAAATATATGATTATACCGGTTCAAAGTGGTTTTCTTTGGCGGCGATGCAGAGCCTCAAATGCGTCTTAAAATTTCTAGCGCAGCGCTTATGGCGAAATTCGGTCCCACTCCTGACGCAGCGATCGCTTCAGCGACTCCAAACTTTTGTTTGGTTTAGCACAAAATTGACCACACGCTGGTCCTGGCCTCCAAAATTTACCACACGCTATAGTCCATCGGATTGAGATCCGGCTAATAGGGCGGCCATTCCTCACAAATGATGAAACTCGAACAATCGGCCGTGCGCCACTCTTGAGTCATTTTCGCCTTATGGGCCGGCGCAAAGTCCAGTCCAAAGCACTCAGTCCATGGAAGTACCACAGCCTGGAGAATGTCGCAGCGATACACTTTTTGGTTAATTTTTACCCCTTCATCCACGAAAACGAGAAGTGTCTTGCGTACTACAAAGCTCATTTAAAGGGCAGTACAAATTTCATTGTAATTATTCTAATCTTTCTATTAATTTTCGGCTTAATAGTTCAGATACTTTTAGTTGGATCAAATATGGGCTTAACGGGTTTTTGCAGTAAGTCCACGATTTACATTTGAAATGCGATTTCTTCTACCTGGTACGGATTTAAAAAAAATAAGTTTACTGTTGGAAAGCTTATTTACAAAGGAAGTGAAATGTGCACACTTTTGAGAGATAAAAAAATATTTGATCAGTCAAATTCTGTGAAATTTAGAAATTTTTAAAATTCATAATTGTGTCTGTGTTTACAAAAATTAAATGGGAATATAAATATTGCTGAGTGTGTTTCCTTCAAGAAAATTTAATGAGATTTTCAGTGTTTTTTTTTTTAAATTTGATGTAGGATTAATAGTTCATAAGATATGGTAAGTTTTAGGCGAAAAATCACGTTTTTTCGAAAAAAAAAAACACAAATCTTGAAATTTCTCCCTTATGCTTGAGAATCGGACCATGGTCAAGAGGAACTTTTGTGTTGCATTTTACTGTACAATCACCACCCAGCGTTTGTACACTTTATCACCAGCCACCCTGTATTTCCCTGTAAATTATTCTCGTCAGAATTATTGTTTGAAATTGACAGTATCAAAACTGCAGTCACAATTTTTATGTAAATATAATGGCAAAACTTAAAAAACTTTGTTAATTTTTTTTTTGTGAAAATGAACTACCATATAACAAAGGCTTCATTGATTTTGAAACAAATAACACATTTAGGACTTATGCGACTTACTGCTGAAACTAGCAGAGTACACTCGAACCCCTCTTAAGTCGCCAAATCCGTTCATCAATACCTCGCTTAAGTCGCGAAATTTAGCCTCTCTTAAGTCGCGATCATAACCTCAACTTTTTCGTGTTTTAGCTGCAAAAATAAATATTTAGAGATAAACCACAGCACTTGTTATAACGAAAAATGAGCCAACTGAACGAAAAAAGCAATGTAAGTATACCCAGTCGTGCGTGACAAAGTTCAGTTTTCCACTTGAATGAATATTTTAAAGATTAAGTATTTTTAAAAGACACCTAACATATTTTAAATCAATAAATGTATTACACAATCATTTTTTTTTCAATAAAAATTGTACATATTCATGCGAGTATCAAATTTCCAAACGTAGTTCTAAAACTTTTACAGGCGGCGACTTAAGCGGGACGGTTTCGTGAAATACTAGGGGGAAATGTGGTGAAATAAGAGAGGATGTGAATTAAGCGAAAGTGAAATAAGAGGGGTTCGAGTGTAACTGATTTCTTTCAGACTCTATACCATTGCCAGTGGTGCATTTACGACCGATCTTATTTTCCATGAACATACAAGTTTGTGGATTTATAATGACATTTGTTAAAATCATGTGAAAGTAGGCATATGTATATAGGATATTTGTAGAGGCAAAACATTCAAAGAATGGTTGTTGCAAATGAGCAAGATCACGTCAAGTGGACCCCCCATTTTCCACTTGATCATAAAAATTAAGTCCATATATTTTTTTTCATAAGTAGTTGCTATAAAAATTGATCCCCCAAACGATTTTGAAAAATTTTAATTTTAACAACAATTTTTTTTACAATGAAAATTTTAGGTACTTTTAATTAAAAATTAGATTTTAAATCAACCGTTAAAGATAAATTAATGAAATTTTCAGGATTTACTGTCAAATATATATATATTTTAAGAAAACATTAATAACTAAAAATTATTTGTTTATCATCATATTGTTAATTAACTTTTAACTTAACAAATGAAAATTTCATTGATTTCTCGGTCAAAATTTGAAGTTTTTTTTTATCAGTCACATGCGTTATTTATCTAAGTTTAAGATTCCGGAAGAAAATTTCACTGCTCGCGATTAGTTTAAACAATATGAATTTATTCATCACAGCGCGCCGGGCGCCAAGCGCTGTCAGAACAGCGCGTGGCCGAGCGTCAGACTACATTGCAGCTTCGGTTAATTATAATTACAAATAACAATTAAAAATATAATTATCAAACGAATTTTTTTTTTATTATTATTATGTTCTGTTATTATTTTAACGAGTCATCACTTGATGCGAAAATAAGAACAATAGATATAAGTTTTTCATAAAAGCTTAAACTTTGCACAATGTTAGACTATTGGATATAATGGGGAAAAATAATCAGACATTATGTATACAGAACCAATACAATCAGCAGTCGCTAGAAGTATGTATATTACATAAAATGTGCCCAAGTTAATATTATTGACACTGAGTATATCCGCCAGTTGTCCCAATACTTGATCTTACGAGTTGTTGCTGAGTCATCAAAACCATTCATATAATACCATATTAAAATATGGGATTTTACAAAACACTTGCAGTTTGTTGACACGTGCTCTTGGGCTACATAAAGAGCTTCTCGTTGTAATTACATTTTGAACGGATCGATACTATCTTTTTAACTATGGCAACACTTTCCTCTTGGCTCTCAAATTCGATTGGAATTTTAGGAGGCAGGTCTGACGATCAAATAGATCGAGAGCGACATGAGAGCCATGCAACAGAGGCACTGATGCGTTTATTAGCGGCCCTAGTTAGTAGTGATAGTTAATTGAATAAAAGCCTGACAGTGTTGTTTATTTGCTAGCTAATGGCGTTGGCCATTCAGTGTTCTCCCTGTTCCTCATGCTACAATCGGTCGCAAAAAGTTAGACTTCCACATTACAATAGAACGTAGTTCTAAACTGCTTTGCATTTTGCAGTATATATTTTAAATATATGAATATAGATATGCATATAAATTTATTTACATACATTTACAATAAGATAAGAACAAGGTTTTTATGTACTTTAAATTTTTGTTCTAGTATCTCCAAACTGACGTCAATATCGATTTGCAAAAATTCATACTCAAAAAAAAACTAATTTTTAAGGAACTAAAAAAAATTATCTGTATTAGAATGGCACCAAAGAGTAATCAACAACAATTTAGATACATAAAAAATGTCCGTTAAAAATTCCTTCCTTGATCTTCGCCGCTGATAGGATTTGAAATTTGCAGATGAAAGCATGCATTTCCATTCTTTCACAAATTCGGCTTTTCTTGAGGGACTTGGGTTTTATATTGCTGATGGATGAAAAGGAGAAGAAAGCCTGGGTCAGTTTTACCGAAGTAGTCGACAGATTTCTGGGACATAAAAGGGATGACAACTGTAAGACATTCTTGAAGGTTTGGTAATAAACTAAAAATTTAGGTTGTTTAATAAGTTTGAAGCTTCGTTTCCTAGACGCACATCTGTATTACTTTCCAGAAAATCAGTAACGAATAAGGAGAGCGGTTTGATCAAGATTTCAATGAGATTGAAAAAAGGTATCAGAGACGCGAGGCCCTTTAAAACAAAAAGGGAATGATACAGGAAGGAACAATGAGGACATGTAATTAAACTCACCATCGTATTGAGAGCAACAGACAGAGAAAAACGTCCTTGTCGTTCCTGCTCAAATATAAGATGATGATTTTTGTGAAACCATTGCCTGGTGTTATGGCGGTTAAAAACGCCGGCACTTGAAAGCTTCGTCGGACCATATTACTATTCTGACAAAATTAATATCCATTCGGATTAGTTTCATATACTAAAGAAGAAATTTCCAAAGTTTAGGAAAAAAAATAGTGTATAGCATTTATGAAGGAGGCCTCTATGCAAATCATTATCTTTTTTCAGCAAATTTTACAAGATGTTGTGCATGAGTTGATAGATGACATCACTTTAGCTCAATTAAATAATACATATTTTCAGCAGGATGGGGCACCTGCCCACAATAGTCAATTAATACGACCTTTCCTATAAAATACCTTCCCTCAAAGATGGACAGCAAATAATGAACCTTTTATGGGGTTTCCTAAAGAACAGAATTTACAAGACTCAACATCGTTCCATGGAGGAACTTCGAGAGGCATTTCAGTATTTACGGGACCGTCCTCTAATAATTTTAAACGCTTTACGAAGAATAAGAGAATTTCGAAGAAAGAATTTTGTAAGTATGCAATTAGAAAAAATTACCATCATTTTCAACAGTATTTATGTTTAAACAAAATTAGGAAGATATGTTTTTGAATTTACCGAAAAAAAAAATTAGGTACGGTTTATAGTGACTGTTAAAATATAACTAATAGTAATAACTATATAGTAATAACTGTTAATATATTTTCCTTTGATAAATTGGTTCATAAAATAGGCAACTATAATCTGAAGTTACGTGTATTTACTGTCACATTAGATTGTTTTTAAGACAAGCTTTGTCAAATATTCAAATTTTTACCATATTATTAAGAAAATTTACCAATATTTTTGAGATGCTTAGAAAATACTTAATTCAACCAAATTAAAATATACAGGGTGTTCCATTAAAAAAAAAACGTATGTTTGCTTTATTCTGAGAAAATGGGCGATAGAAGACAGGAACTATACCAGTGGATTATATATATATATATATATATATATATATATATATATATATATATATATATATATATACTTTTTTTTTTTACACATACCTCCGGTCAGGGTCACCGCGGGCTCCGACAACACCGCAGTAACCGAGCCGGACATCCTAGTTATTAACCACAGCTACTCCTCCCCCACCGGTAACTAGTTATTAACCACTGGATTATACACAAAAAATTGTATGGAAGTCCTTGTTTACATTTCCAATAAGATAAAAGAAGGGTGTGTTGAGGGGGTGTCTGAAGAGTACTAATTTTCAGTTTCACACTGTATCACAAAAACCAAAAGGACTATGAAAATTATTTTTTACTGCATCTTTAATTTCACAAAAAAGTAGGACAGGAATGTGCAAACCGCAACTCTCTACCTTTAAAGACAACTGAGTTATCCCGCAAAAGTGCAAAAAATTGGACACCTTGTACATGACATTACCAACAAGAATACTGATTAATAACGTATAAAGGTATAAAGTGCTTTCATTTAACTCTCCTTTTCAGTTACGAAATTTTCGTTTGACATCGAAAATCTCAAGAATTTATTCATCCTATTCAGTGATCATTCAAGCGAAGGAGGAGCGAAGGGCTTAAAAAATTATCGCCCTGGAAATTGCGACAAGGAAATCCATAAAAGCGTCGGTGCCTCTTCCATTATGTCGCACATCATAACATGGGATCTCTTCTTCCTGTGTCGGTTTCACGGCGGTCTCTCGATTTTACGATCGGAGTAACTTCGTTAGATTTTACGTCCTGAAATGTATTTTCATTAATTTTATTATATCCACACTACGCCGCAATCGTGAATTGGTACTTAACACAGAAACAGTTTTTGCATTTATCAAGCGCGTTTCACCAACCATGTTGGCGTCATCAGTGGATGATTAAAACTAAAGTTAAATGTAATTGTATATCTTATTTATATATTTCCTTGTTTATTAACCAGTACAGTGGACTGTTAAGTATCGACCCCTTACATTTATTTATGCTTCTGTTACATTTAACTACTTCTATACTTCCAAATGCATCTGTCTACTGTCTATTACATTTCTTATTAGTTTTAATTCACTAACATCTACATACGTAGGTATCCTATAGTCATTATTAAAAATATATTTTACTACACAAGATTTGTCTACTTTATCATACTTTAACGAGCTGTATGTTCTCTGAATGCAATTAAAATTCTTCTTTATTAAGTTGTATAAAAGTTATTTTTTACTTTTTTTTTGACTAAAATTACTCAAAATTTACTTTTTCGTTTGTCCAATATACTTTTACTCAGAGTCTTCAGAACCTGATTCATTCATGCTTCCATTGTTATTTATTTAATTTTGATATTGCCTAAATAGTTTTGTAATTTTTTTTTTTGGGTATTTAGAATCGTTTACTGATTTAGTAACAGATTATAAATTCCTCATGTTTCAATTCCACGATTTTTTTGGAATTATCCTCTAAATAAAAAAAATATTATTTTCTTTACCTTGAATCTAAATTCACCCGCGGATTAGGTAAAATATTTAGAGACGTTTACACGACTTTGAGACTTCTTAAACATTTTTACAGAAATAAAGAACATACCTTTTACCCAATATAGGTTTCCCTTTACATTAAAGCGTGTAACATTACAAAAATACTCTCAAGGTGATCTTACGTATATTTCACTCATACATACATACATTTTACGTGACCAATTTCTCTTGCGAGAAGTGGCATAAATGAAATCTTTTGGAACAACAATATACCTGTTCAAGCAGCAATCATGGATACGGGTATAATGGTGATAGACACTTGTTATTTGTAGAACTTTACTGGAGTTTCTCTTATACATTTTTTTTAGTATCGGAAACAATGTCATGTTTTTATGAAATAAAGCATATCGTGATCTTGCTATCTCAGATGTCACACCCTCTTTATATATTTCATCATATCAAAGAAATAGCTGCGAGTATGATTTTATCACATATAGACAAGAATAAACAGCATTTCAGATGGCTTCAGACGTCACACCTTATCTTCATTACATTAACAATTTAAACGTGTCAAAAAAAGTCCTCCAAGTATGTTATGGAATCGATTCGGCATGTATTGAATTATTAAAATCACATATAATCACACACATTCCGGAGGTTAAAAATTATGCGAAAACTTAAATGAAATATGTTTGCTACTCATTGATGAGCAGATCATTGCTGATAGAGTTCAGCATATAATCAACGAATTGTGGAAAAATCTAAGACATGGAAAGATTTGTGAAAACATGAACTGTCCAGAAAAATGTCATCCTATTTTTTTTTCATTACAGCCCCTTTCATATTGGTAGGTTGAGAGAAGGCCTATGAGGTCCAAGAGGCCCGGGAGGACTTCAGTCACTACAGGAAAAAGAAGTCCAGAAAATTCTCGAAGGAAAGCAACGAACGAGAATGTCGGACCCAGTAATTTCTTCTCTAAGAAAAACCACAAGTAATTTCAGTGTCAGTCTCAGTGAAGAAGAAGTGATCCAACTGCTACAGGAACCATAATTTAATATGGATAGCAAAAAGGATGACAACTCGAAGAAAGCGACATGGACTATAATGATATGTAAGACGCGACAGTGACAGGGACTTCTATGTTCTTTTTTTCAATTTTTCAATGGACTAAATATTAAATTGTAAAAATACAAGAAACTAAGCATTCTTTTTACAAATCAGCTTTTCTAATTTTTTTTCTAATAATCTCATTTTAGGTAACTAACCAAAAACAAACGTCTATATGTTTTGATCTTCGCGACACAAAAGAAAACAATTATCCGTTCTTAAATGAGCATAAGATTGGCCCGTGAAAGGTTCGAAATACGCTTAAAGAAATACTCCCGACGAAGTTCCTCAAAATATCCTAAATGCTCAGTAGTTTCCAAGAGTTACGTGAATTGGTGCGCCATCCATTGGTACCTTGTCGCATCTTTTCATCTAATCTATCATCATCTTCTTCTAATGCGTTTACAAATTTTTTTTAAAATTTCATGTAGTATCGCCATAAGGTACCATTTTAATAGTCCCTTAAAAAATCAGTATTTAACCGCCGACACGCTAACTTTCTGAAAATTCAAATTCTGTAACAAAAAAAAAATAAAATATTCAGAGCTCTTCATTCTCATTTGCTGAGAATTAATATAACGAGAGAGGTAAAACCATGTCTTATGAGTAAAAAAAATTTTTTAAAGACATTTTCATTATTATGCAAATTGTATTTCAGGTTCCGTAGGATACATCTACTTGCTGGCTTAAACGTCGAATAGGAATTTGTGAGTGAGTGAGAATGAGCAATTTGCCTCACTCCTTCAACTCTTTGTGCAGTGCGAATTTAGGTCTCCCACTGTCTTCCTTGCCATTAACACTTCCTGTTTCTCTAAACGAACCCACAGATCTAGTCAAAACTTGGCGAAATTGGTCAAAATCCATAACTACGTGTGGAAATTTTGATTGAAAATCCCGAAAGGCATCCCGTGTTGAATAAACCCACTGGCCATCAACATTTTTACCATTCCTAATGTAACTTTCGATCATAAAAGCTTTTTTTTTGCTCTGCCGTGATTACAATACTTAATTTTCTTGATAATAAAAACAGTTCTAAGAGTAATAATAAAATGCATGCGATATCGATTCCGCGGTAAGTGTTGGGAACTTTTTTGTATTGTACGATAAGATAGTGACTTTTATGTGATATATGTTTTGCAGGAGTAATCAGTTCCTGAAAAACACAATTTGTATTAAAACGAACCTTTAACGGCTTGACACAGCTAATTACAGATTCATGAAAATTCTCACCGGCAAAGTATATACGCTCGAAGCACAGATAATTGATTCTAAATCTTCAGCATCTGGCGAGGCTCTCTGAATAAGATTGTTTACTCGAGATAAAAATGTTTAATTAGCCGGATTTGAATGCAAAGTTGTTTATCCGTTAACGAAACAATGGTATACTTTAATTTGCCTTCAACGTTTTATTTTATGCGATTTATACAGTAGGAGATTATCTACATTGAAGACGGCTCTCGAAGAGCCGTGTGGAAATTTAAGGAAAGTTTATAGTCCGCATCCGATAATTTTATAAGGTGTCTTCCGGTCGGATTTGTGGAATTTTGTCCTTGAGGGGAACATTTTTGTTGAAGGGGGAAATAGGTTTAGGACTACGTTTTTTTTTTAGTTATTTTCATGAAGTGTTTTGATAAGAGGGAAGTGTATTTAATTTATTGAAACTTTAAGAACATTTTATACATATATTCAAATACATTTTGTAATTTTTTTGAAGTATTTCCTCAAATATCTGAGTTTCAAATTTACTTACTAAGTACATACATACATTTTTTAAAAGCATTGCATTGCAAATTTTTTAAACTTGCATTTTTTAGAGGTGTTTAAACGAACTAACATAATTTGTTGCCATTTTTAATAACTTTTTTTTTTCGCAATAAAAAATACTTTAAACAATGATCTTTATTGATTTATGAAATTTAGGTTAATATAAAGTGTAATAAACAAAGAAACTATTGATTTTTAAAATGATGAGTTAAAAACTTTTTTGAGCTAAAGTGTACACAAATTAAAAAAAAAAGTCATTTCGAGAAAAACGCGTTTAAAAAAGAATTACCGAAAACAACAAATTCAAGTAATAAATATAATAATGCAATACTAAATTTATTTAAACTACTTACTGGTTAATGAGTGATTCCATTGAGCATCATACAGAAATCCTTTTTCTTCTTCATATATTTCGCATGAGCTTGCAAATCTTATTTTTGCATGCGTTTTACATGCCACGCGCTCCAGCACTTAACAACGGACACTCACTTAACCGCTCATAACATCAGAACAAGTTGAAATTTTTGTTTGAAACTTTGGGAACATGTTTTTTAATAGTTTTGCTAACAATTTATTGAATTGAAAAAATTTCAATATTTTGACTCATGTAAACCTATTTCCCCCCTTTAGGGGAGTAGTCGAACTGGAATAATTGCTTTAGACCTAAAAATTTCTACAATTAAACTGTTGTAAATAATTTACCTCTCCATACAAATTATACAGGGTGTTCCAACGAAAAGATTACAGCGAATTATTTTGGAATCCAGTGATTTGTCATGGTAACGCCGAAACGGGCCGATTTTTGTTGGTAGGGGGACACAAATGTGTTCGAAAGGTCTCGAAATCATTCGAAATCATTCGAAAGGTCTCTTTATTCACATTTCATTGATGTTTTTTAAATTTGATTCAGTAGTTTTCATTTGATTCATGTCAAATTGTCAATCACTAATATTCAAATAATAGTAAAGCCTAACTTCAATGCTATTTCTTACACATTCTAAAGAATTTCCACCGTTATAAAAAGTTTTTTTATTACTTGACAATTATTGACAGTTTTTTATTACCAAATAACTTTAAAACATATTTTCTCAGGACTTACTGAATCAAATTTAAAAAACAAAATACCATTGAACAGAGAACGAAGAGACCTTTCAAATGATGCGATTGCGACTCATCAGAGTTTTTTGACTGTTGTTACCATTTAAGATTTTTTTAGGGGTTACTACCCCACCTATATAATAAGATGGAATTGTAAAAAATATGTGTCCCACTAGTAACTAAAATCGACCTGTTCCGGTATTCCATGACAAATAGTTTCCTAAATAAATCGGATGGAAACTTTTCGTTGGATCACCCTGTATTTTGACTTTACGTTTCTCTTAACTATTAGTACATGTAAAAAAGTAGGGGAAATTAAAGCACATTTTGTAAGATATTTTAATCTGTCCACAAATATGCATAAATGTGGCAATGTCAGTTATATAATTCGATAATCAATGTATAAGAAGTTGCCGATAAACACAGGACCACAAAAGTTTTTCCAATGCGCAGAAGTACAGATCCGGTCCACTTCAAGTCTTTGGGATTGCTGAACACGAATCAGACCTTTTGCTCGTTTACCGTTAGTTTTTTTTTATAACCTCAAAAAAATACATTTGTTACGAGGACGACCTAACAACAACCCTAAACCTCAGAAACCTTCAACCCTACGACATACATGCTCAAAACCCATAACCTCACAAACCTTAACCTAAAAAAACTATATATGTGTTCTTAATTGTGACGTATTGCCAGAGCGCAGCAAATGATGAAGATACATGCATATGGTTCAATCAAAAATCTTAAGCCGTATAACTCGACTCGGGCTGGCTGACTTCCATAACCCCATGATCCAGGATGGGCAGACTTCCATAGCTACGTAACGGAATGCGTGCAGACTATTATGAAGACAAAAAAAGTTCTGTCACTAGTCCAGTCGACAAGGCATGTGTGCAAAATCTTGGTTATGAGATTATGAGGTTATGAAATTTCACAGCTATAGAATTTCGAAGCTATGGAGTTTCGAGGCTATAGGGTTGAGAGATATGATCATATTCATGCCTCTTCATTAGGTTGCTGAGTGCTAAATTTTACAGATCCTAGACATAGGGTTTTTGAGATTATTTGGTTTAAGATTGAGGTTATGGAATTTCAGAGCGATGAGATTTCGGGTCTATGGATTTGAGAGTCATGATTGGATCATATCCATGCCTTTTCATCACGTTGTGTCCCAGATTTCGCAGGACCTACTTATAAAGTTTTTGAGGTTAAGAGCCTGGAGGTTATGAAGTTATGGGATTATGAAGCTTTGGAATTCCACCGCTATGAAGTTGAGAGTCGTGATGGGATCATATTCATGCCCTTTAGCAATTTGATGCCCTCTAGCAATTAATTGCAGTCCCATATATAGTGTTTTATGAGGTTATGGAGTTTTGAGTATGTGTGTCGTAAGGTTTAAGGTTTCTGAGGCTTAGAGTTATTGTTAGATCTCGTAATATTACAGTCACCAGCTCGTCAAATATATGACATGATGTCTGATTTAATATTTTTCATAGTGATTTTTCTTCCTAGGGGAAAAACTGAGTCGTAAATGCGTCCTGACATCAGATTTTAATTCAGCGAGTTGAAGAACGTAGGAGAGGAATGCTCTCCTCTGTCTTTGTGTGTGTGCCTGCGTAATCAAGCTACCGTGTAAAATGTATATCTTGAGGTTATAAAATAAAACTATCAGTAAACGAGGAAGATTGAAGTCTGATTAGTGTTCAGCCACCCCAAAAACTTGAAGTAGACCGGGTCTGTACTTCCTAAAAAACCTTCCTGTACTAAAAAAATGTAAGTAAAAAGTCGCCATCTTGCAAATCGTAATGTGCATAGTCTGTTTGTATTACATAAAAACACAACATTGTTTCCGATACTCAAAAATATAAGAGAGACTCCACTATGTTGTTAATGTTCTACATATAACAAGCACCTTTCATCATTATACTCATATTTATGAAAATTGACGGTTTAGTTGGCTCCGACTAGTGCCATTAAACATACATACACTCGTATTTATTATGCTTTTACCTTCCCCGATCAGGATATAGCCGACACGCTCGTTCATCGCCATTCACCATCAGATATATTACATTGATGATATCTAATAAGATCTAAATCTGGATCTGTGGCTTCTGCTGGTGAATAACGACGAACGAGGAATAATTCTCGCTACAAACCGCTTCAACAAAACTTTAGAAACTCTTTACAAACTATTTACTATGAGTTTATAAATAAGAATGTTGCACCTGCTGTAGTTAATATTTATAAAAACATACTCGCTAACATTCTTTGACATGCTTTACTTTTATACTGCTTTATAATTACTTTTGTGCTGAACATGTATTTTCACATATTCTACGTTTAATAATATTTATTTACATATTTATTAACGCTTTGAAGTTGGAAATTGTCATATTTATGTTCCGAAATGCATTCGGCTCGTTTTATCTCTGGATGTATAAACTCATGAAAAATACTTCATTTTAGATAAATTATTATTATGTACGATGGCATTATATAAATGGCGGAAACATGGAGAATTAGAAATTTTTGCTTTTCCTGTTGGCGGTTTTTTAATTGAAATATGGAATGTAATAAATTTAATTCACAGCAAAACATGAAAATTCATGAAATATATCAATTCATAATGTAGCATAAAAATATCCAAATGGTTGTTTATAAAATATGGTTTATATAACATCGAAAATAGTAGAAACTGATTAAATGTTGTTCTGTATTAAATGGCATTTTTCATCAGAAACATTAGTATCGAAAATAAAGAAATATTTAAAAAAACGTTATCAAATCTGGCTATGAACGAGAGAGAAAGAAATAGCGGTCATCTCGAAGCTTTAAGGTTATGTCAAACTTTTGACAATTGACTGTCACAATTGTAAAATAAATAATGGCTGGCATATAAGGTGACAGCTTTGACAATTAAATAAGGTTATAAATTAAAGATAGAACAGATATACATCTTTTTTACTCGGCCAACTTTGATGACGTTTTTTTTTTTTTTGTTTTGTATGGCTCGATAGTACAAGCTGATTAAACATTTTTCTGTATTAGGCGATATTTCGAGTCAAAAACATAGTGTACGTATTTCTACTTTAACAAACAACGTGTGTTGTGTCAGTTCTGGATATGATTGAAGTTTTTAAATAATATGTTGGTCAATAGGTTTTTTTAACGCAATTTTTAGGCTCAACGTTGAACAGCTGTAATAAAAAAAATTGTTTTGAATGTGCTTGACAACAATGGATAGTTCATTTCCTTATTTATGTTACTGAAAAGTTTTGAATATGTTAAGAAGTACATGATACACAGGGTGCACCAGCAAACGACGCACAACATCGTCAATTTTTGCTAGTGATAATCTTGATGTAAGATAGACCCACAAGATTAAAACTGGATTATTGGAGCTTCCTTGGAGACGTATTTAACAAAATACGTCTGGATACAGGAATAATATAATAATATAATCAATATCGTCACGAGCAAAAATTTTCGATCGTTTGCTTTTGCGTTTGCTTGTTTACCCTGTATACTGTACTGTTTTATATTCTCTTGTCTTCTCAGTAATATAAATTGGAAGGAAATAAACTTTTTTATTTTTGCCAAGCATACCAAAGTCGATCATTTATTCTTTGAATTACAGCAGTTGAAAACCGGTCCTAAAAATTGTATTCAGTCGTACTTACTGACGAAAATTTATTTATAAATTCACACGCTCCTTTGTAAATCCTAGAGAACAAATCTCAACTCGTATTTTTAACCAAATAATTTTATTGGCACCCTAAACAAACCGTTTGCAATGCAAAAATTACGAATCACGTTTCTATCTCTCCTATATTCTCTTACCACAATAATTCGCTGCTATCTGCGCCTGTCATATTACACGTAAATCGAATATTCATTCCTGTTTCATAACATTCCATTATTGTCTAAGCCAGTCTGCGTTTCTCAGTATTCAATAACATCATTTACCTGCGTTATTTTATTGTAGTATTATTATACGCTCTAAAGACTCACCCTGTATATTTCCCTACTCTGGTTGAGCACGTATTAAACTCCTACTAATCTTCGACAGATACATAAATACATCAGCTCTATGCACTTTCCACAAGTTTAATTTTACTTTGATGATTCTATATTATAATTTAAACGGCGCGGGTCTGTTTACGATCTAGTCGGCGAAACGTGACTTAACACGACACCAAAATATATTTCCGCAGACCAATTTCCAAGTCGATCCGGGAAGTTGTGTAGACTAATAGCATTAATATGTATGTAAACGATCTTGGAAACTCAGCTGATGCATGTTGTGGTATAGTTTACGCACTAGACGGTTTGGAGATTATAATGTGCTCGGTGTGTTAGTTCACGAATGCCTGGAAATCTGTCTGAAGATGCCTACAGAGTTCATTTAATTGATTCAAGGATTTACCGAATAAACCCTTTAAAGGTCCCCTTGATAATAACATGACAGGAGTTATACTTTAATTCTAATAATTAATTTTTTATTGATTCAACGATCTTGACATGTATTGACTTTTAGACTAACACTGGATGCAGAAACGTGCGAATGTGCGAATATTTTTTACCGCGCCAAAACGCACGCACTAATAGTACTAATCCCAACCTACTAATGTAAATGCAAGCTCTCACACTACAAGCAGGTTTATTCGTGCGCATATGAGTACGTGCGTATATTTTCGCGCATCTGAATAATGACATATCCGCATCCAGTGTGCGCCCGGTCTTATACATAGAGATCGTTCACACCGCTGACCACATACCAACTAGTCACAGGCTCAAAGACTCAGTTAAACCTGGAGTGGGTACTGGAACCTTAGGCATAGAAAAAAAAATTGGACGTCTTCCACTAAAAGCAGAACTACTATAATTTTTTCGACGCGCATTTCGCGTCTAACTTGGAATCTTCAAGAGAAGATTAAAACTAAATTCTAACATAGACACTTGCACTATTTATACTTAATTTGTCGGCACGGTTCACTGAACACGTGTCTTTATTTATCAGAGCAAACAGTGGACTGGGATCGCACCATTGTCCTTATTCATACTACTTTTACATTTAATGATTTCTAAACTTTCAAAAGCATCCAAATGTCTACTGTTAAGCGTGTTGGGCAACACAAGATTTTTTCCGTTCTGCCATTTTTCAAATGAGCCATATGTTCTTTAAATCTAGTCAAAATAGATCTTTTTGTTTGCCCAATATACTTTTGATCACAGTCTTTACAACTTATTTCGTATATTCCTGATTTTTCGTTATTGTCGATTTTGTCTTTGGGGTTACCCAAAATCGTCTGTAGTTTATTTTTAGAATTATAAACCAAACTGATATTAATATTTTTAAAAACTTTATCTAGTCTGCGGGTGAATTTAGGTTCATATGGTAACGAAACAAATTTCGTTGTATATCCTATCGCTGAGACAATTGGTCTTCCATATTTTCCTGGTTTATGTATTTTTGGTAAACAATACAACTTAGGTATTACTGGATTTGACAATTGTAACATTTGTCTCAGTGAAGGTAATAAGGTTTTATTACATTCTTTTAAAGATTTTTTAACTTCCGTTGTCATTTTTGGCAAAGGATTTTTTGACAAGTTAATGTAAGGACCACTATTAATTAAGTTATCGACTCTTTTCAAAATAATCACTTTTACAATTAAAATGGGCACAATTCCACGACTTTTCGTAGAGATACTGACAATTCGAAATTTGTTTCGTTACCATATGAACCTAAATTCACTCGAGGAGTAGATAAATGTTTTAAAAATATTAATATCAATTTGGTTTATAATTCTAAAAATAAACTACAAATGCTTTTGGGTAACCCCAAAAGACAAAAGCGACAATAACGAAAAGTCAGGAATATACGAAATAAGTTGTAAAGACTGTGATCAAAAGTATATTGGGCAAAAAAAAGATCTATTTTGATTAGATGTAAAGAACACATGGCTCATTTGAAATATGACAGAACGGAAAAATCTTTTGACAACAACCATAGGATAGACAGACATAAATAACTTAAAATTAATTAGAAATGTAACAAACAGTAGACAGTTGGATGTTTTTGAAAGTTTATAAATCATTAAGTGTAACAGTAGTATAAATAAGGACAATGGTCCGATACCCATCAGTCCACTGTTTGCTCTGATAAACAAAGACAGTTACGGTTCAGTGAACCGTGGCAACAAATTTAGTATAAATAGTGTGTAGGTTAGAATTTAGTTGTGAAGATGCCAACTTAGTTGGCGAAACGCGCGTCGAGAAAAGTATAGTAGTTCGGTGTTTCGTGATAAACGTTTTTTTAATAAACTTGTTGAGCAATTTTTTGTACCTTTGTTTTCGCAAAAATTGCCGTCACATCCTGTGTCCAAGTCTATAGTGATATTTTACGGATACCGTATCATTTCTACAATTGTTTTACAGTATGACAACCTCTCGCATATAATCTTCTTTGATCTAGTGATTATTCAATGCATCGAGAAAGTGAGGTCTACTGCTTTTCCATGTTTGAGTATATATACAGGTATTTTACTTGGAGATGTAAATTTTACGACTTGAATCCAGTCTCCAGGAATGTCAGGTTACAAAGTCTGCAGTACATATAAATGAATTTGAATCATAGGCTATAGACTCAGCGAAATCGCATTTTGTGGAGATCTGATACACAGAATTATAGTTATTATTGAGGAAATGGCGTTGATGTTTATTGGGTTTTAAAATCTGTGCTCACAGATCTTCTGGCTATGGGATTATTGTTTGAGGTTTCCTTCTAAAAACTTCTTCTTTCCTTCTAATATACTTTGTTTCTATTTCTAATTACTCAGCTACTATATTGAGTTAATTGATTCAAGGGTATGGGGTTATTGAGTCAGGATTCTTGCTCTCAAAAGCTCAGGACTATGGGGTTAATAGGTGTAGATTTAAAGCTGTCTGCTCATGAAGCTCAGATATATGTGGTTTCTAATTTCGTAGATACAGATCCTATAAGGTTATAGGGTTTAAGGGTTTACTTTGGGGTTCTGTTGACAATAACAATGGGCTTAAACTTACTTCGAATTCGGATTCAGTGACCGCAATAACAAATAGGTAATATGGTGTTATCTACCGTAAATGACACTTACACATATAAACACTTTTTTTTGTCGGTGCTATTAGTAATTTATAAAAAAAATTGTGGGTAAAGGAGGAGGGTCAATTTAGGTGGTTTTGACCCTAATTATTTTTGGATGAAAAAGTCAGAAAACTTACCATTTAGGGTAAAATTGACTTATTATTGTTAGTAGACATATATTAAAATATATTTTCTGATTTTTTCAATCAAAAATAACTTTCATACAAAAAATAACCGTCCAAATCGACCCTCCTCCTTTTTTTTTTTTTTTTTTATTTCGTTTTTGTTATGTTTGACACTGACCAAATCAAACTTACGGTTTGGTTACTAAGTGGCCTGCCTTGTACGAACGTGTCATATCTCCTAATTTTTGTCGTTCTAATTTAACATGGCATTAGTTCGTCTGTACTCTAACACCGTAGCCACCGTGGGATGTGTTCCTTTAAAATTAATGGCGGTCCTGATTTATAAATGGCGACCCGGGTGCTCTCGCTCAGAATATCGATATTCCCTTTTATAATGGTGACAGTATGATGAAGGCTTTTATGATTCAAATGTCGCTGATTCAAATAAACAAAGTAAATTAAGAAGGGCTTTAGAGCGTCTCTGCCCGTGAGGAGCGGATTTTCTGAATTGGTATTATCGACATTTCAAAATTACGAGTGGGGGTGGGGGGGAGGGTTATATTCCATGAATCCGTTCTTTACAGTTGAAGGGACAGTTGTCACACGCAGGTATTATGCTTTAGAAGAGAATAAAGAAAAATATGCTAGTGAACTAATTGTTTTCAAACGCGATCCGTATACATATACAGTCAGGGGCGTGTCGTGAGTATTATTGAAGGGGAAGCAGCGGACATAAAAAGCTAGGTACCTTATTTAAATTGAAGATGAATTCCCCTCCTGTGCTCGAAATTAAATATTTTTTTATGATTTTGGAAGTTCCTTTAAAAGCTCTAGAATCTTCTAAATGGTATTTTAATGTTTCATTGTATTGTGCACTCCATGTAATTTCCTAAATTTGAAGAACTTCAAGACTCATCGTGACCCGTGAAACCAAGTTCGTGCTCTCCAATGAAACACACCACATCCAAAAAACCATTAATATTTCCTGATTTTTTCGAACTTCAGAACTATATAATTCATTCATTACTTTCTCCCAGCTAATTGTCTAAAGCTTGTCTAATTGTCATAAATTCGGCCCTCACAGACACGAGCAAGTCGAAGTTGACATTGCAAGTGGAGGACGCCACACTGTTCTTAAGTTATTTGCATTTAGTGTTCAATGTATTTTATTGATTTTTTCAGGCCTGATATTGCTATATTTTTTCTAAGTAGGCTTGTGTCAACATTTGTCAAATTTACATATCATTAATTATTTGGTTATTTTGCGTGCGTGTTGAATATTATTTGTGCAAGAGGACTAACTAGTAATCAGAAAATGCCACGACATAATCATGTTCCTAACAGTGGGATGGATGATTAACATAATAATAAACTTTTCAGAAATTTTTACAACCGCTTAGGCGAAACTGATCTCGGAAAATCCAGGTCTGAGTACTCAGCGGTTAAGTGCGGTAACGAGAGCTAAGCCAATCGTTCATTTGTAGAATTTTGAAAAAGAAATGCTCCATTCATTATACTCCGATTCAGAAGTTATTGCCTCAAGATTCACCAGCTCGCCTACAATTTACTCAGTTTCTGCAAAATCTGCAAACCGAAAACCTAGATTTTCTTTTAACAATTTTATTTACCGATGAAGCGATATTTACTAGACGGGGAGTTTTTAATTAGAAAAACAATTATTTGTGGAATTCTGAGAATCCACATGCTTAAAAGAAATACATTTTCTGTATGAGTTTAAGGTGAATATTTGGTGTGGTGTAATTCCTCATGTTGTCACTTGACCTTTTGAATTTCCACCCAATCTTACTGGACCTCGGAAGTTAAACCTTTTTCAACATCATTTAAACGAGCTCTTAGACGATGTACCACTCGCATTAAGAGAAAATATGTGGTTTATGCACGACTGAGCCCCACCGCATTTTACCTTGCCAGTACTCCAATATTTATATGAGCATTTTCCTCAACGGTGGATTGGCCGTGGAAGTGAATTTGTTTGGCAACCGAGAAATCCAGACCTAAACTCTCTGGACTTCTCTGTAAGGTCAAAGGAGGGGTTTCGATAAGACCCTTTACCGGCCCCCCAAAATCATGTTTTTTAAAGGTTATTATCTGAATCATTCTTATTTTTTTTATAATGTGAAAAGTATAAAGTTTTTAAAAATACATATATTGTTTGTGTTATTTAATAGGATCTTTATGAAAAGAACCACTTAACTTGAATTCTTTTACAAAAACACGTGATTTTTGTGGTTTTTGCAATCTTTATCTAGTTATTTCATATACAGCGCAACCGAGTAACAAAAACGATTTTCATATATGTGGTGCACAAATACATAAGCTATTACATATATAAAAAACTGACGTGTTACTATACTGCGCTCATGGTAAAAAATAAATTAATTGGATTTCGGATAATCATAACATAGTATAAAACAAAGTCGCTTCCCGCTGTCTGTCCCTATGTATGCATAGATCTTTAAAACTACGCAACGGATTTTGATGCGTTTTTTTTTTAATAGATAGAGTGATTCAAGGGGAAGGTTTATATGTATAATACATGCATAATATAGTAGAGAAACACTTATAATTTTAGAGGTTTCTAATGTGATGTTGTAAATAAACACATTTTTTTCCGCTTACATTGCAAACGCTGGCTGAACCCTATGAGATAGATCAAAATAATATTACAATATTGTACACCTTAAAAAGGTCTACAAAAAAAGTCCTCGATGGTATATGTCTATCTCTTAGGATAAACCCACAATAACCATTTTTATATTTCCTTTATTTATATATTAAATCACTAGCTAATATTATCCCAAATTCTCAAGTTCCATACATTGGGGACTATGTAAGGATTATATGTAGTATTTTGAATGCATTCCGGCCGCCAAGAATCACAGATGATCAAAGTGCTGCAATAATTGCAGAAAGAATGTTAACTATCTAAATATCCAAATGAATTACGGAATAAAGTAATACAGGAAAATTGGGCAAGAAAAAGGGGTTGTTTGGCAAGAAGTGACGGATGATGCGCTATCGGAATTTCCATGTTTAACCATCGAAGAACTGAAACATTTAAACTTAGGGGTTTATCAGTTGAAACAAGCTGATTCATACGCTACTGAGCATGTTGATAATCAAGGACTATATAAGTTTTTTTTTACAAAGAATATCCCGATATCATAAGAGTTCTAATCCAAAGTCGTCACATCTCATCAAAAATATATAACTTGTGGATACAATATCATCCTACTGGAGTTACATCTCTGGTATTGCCAGTGCAAGGTTGGAGCACGTGTTGTTGGATGTTGTGCTCACATAGCTTCAGTGTTGTGGTTCCTTAGCTATTATAGGCATTCGGAGCGTCAACAAGTAAAGTACTCTTCTCACTACGAAGATTGTATTCAAGATGCTGCAGCTGGATGGTCAGATCAAGAAGAAGAGGACTCTACGTAATATATTAATGTTTTTGCACCTTGTGTTACTTTGCTTTGTCAAAAAAAAAAAACGATAATTATAATATTATTTAGTATATTTTGTCACTTCATTCTCATCAACTATAAATCAAACATATACCTTAAACACATAAATAGAGCGAATATTGGCTAATGATATATATATATTTGTAAATTTTAAGTGTAGTCCTATAAACACAATATTAAAATAAAAAATTTCAGGGGGGCCGGTAAAGGGTCTTATCGAAACCCCTCCTTTGAAGGATTTAGTTTATCAGGAAGAAGTTAATTCTCAGGGGTTACTTCAGAGAATACAGGAAGCCGCTAATACAGTTAAAAATAATATGGAAATTTTGTTAAACATTCAGATACATTTAAAAAGGTGTATTTTAAAATGTATTGAGGTAGGTGTTGGACACTTCCAACATTTGATTTGAAGTTTGTCATTATTACTATTGCCAATGAGTGTTATTATTATTTACTGTTGCTTCTTTTAGTTTATCTTTTAAGAATAAAAATCATAACTAAAATACATTGAACTTTTTAAATGCAAATAATTTAAAAATATTTAGACGACCTAAACAAGAGTACATTTTCTCTTTAGAATTGAGCGGTCTTTTAGATTCTGACTCTGTTTTGCGCATGGATCAGCAGATAAAAAAAATATACTTTTAATTTACCTAAATAATACAGTAAAATTAAAATCAAAATTCAAATTCAAATTCGTAATTCTCACTCCAAAAAACATGAAACTACCAATTCTCAGATTAATACTATCAAAACTTCTCAGTTATTGAGAAATTTCAGAATCAAAATTTTAAACATTGAACATGCTGTATATCTTAAACCCGCGACATTGGTATAAGGCATGTTGAGCTCAATCATAATATTTTGGTGGCCAGTATTGCCAGTTTAGTGTTGGCCCATTCTTTCTGACTCACCCCGTATAATCTTAAGCAGAATGTTCACATAATTTCGATCTCAAAATTTAATTACTTGCACTTAATATTTCCTACATGCTTGCGCCCCCACAAACTTCTACATCCAGCACACAAATATAAAGACTAATTTAATTTAGTATGCCCCACGTTCGGCTTCCTGTCTCCGTATGAATTTATCTTCTTCTTCACCTGTCTAAAACAATTCTATGTTTCAGCCTACTTGGTGAACTACGAGCCGAGACGTTATAGCAAAGGTTTATGTGAGGTTAACTTTTAATTTGAAAGTTGCTAGGGGAAATAATTGGGTAAATTTAATCAACTTCCTTTAAAGTTAGTACCTATTGGGGAGCATTGCGTTTGTTGGTTATTGTATGTGAAGATATATTTATTATTAGACCTTAGTACAAGAATTATACAGTACAAGCTTTCAAAAAATACACATGGGAAAAAAGAATAAATGTAATCATTTCGTAAAATGTCTTAAAATTTATAAACACTTACGAATTCTCAGGTGAATAGAAAAACTGTTCTTCGTGATATTGTCTAGTATCAAAACCTCTTATTTTTTCTGCTCGTACGTATCATTTTGACGTCTCAGAAAGACAACTAGCCGTTTGTATTATGAAATATACACATTTTTTATTGTTTTAAAAATACGTTACAATTTTCAGCATCGAGTATATTGCCTATGCAGATCTAGATACCTTAAAGACTTTTCTATAATAAAAATATGTTAATATAAAGATCAAGTTTAACAATCATAACTTTCTCATAAAAGTAAGCCAGCATTACGTTTTCGTCAATTCCTTGAAATTCCTTGGCGTTTTTCTTTTTTCCAAAACATATACATGTTTTCCATTGTATCCATTTTCGAAATATAGTTTCCATTTTAAAGGAGTTCTTGCTTGAAAAAGTTTCTTGTGCTTTTTTCATTGTTGGATAACTTACATCTTGTTCTCTTTTTTGACATAATTATGTCGTCCGTCAATAACTATATTATATATATTATGGGTGAAGACATTACAGAAATCTTCTACAGTTTGCTATCGTAGTCCCATTACCCTTCGCAAAGCCTCTTAATCCCATACGTCATTACGTTACCATCTAACTGTCCGGCCTCTAATGCCTGTCGGATTCCTTCATTTCCAGATTTTCTAGGTCTTCCTTTTTTCATCTATGTATATGACGAAACCCATTGAAATATCCGCTTTGTCCAATTCCTTATTTTACTGTTCTTCATCCCAATAAAATGATGAAATCATTTGACCGGTATTTTTTCAGTACGGTCTACTACTGTGACTTCAACCTCCTTATTTCACCTTATTTCTTTGTTTCAAATTCTTTCTAGTGTGGAAACTCTGGCGCTTCTTAGATAGTCCATCTCTATATCCAACAGTCTCCGGTTCATTTCGTTATAGTCCAGACTCTCGCAGTCGCAACATCTTCCACTGTGCGGCTACTTTTCAAAGATATACTCATCAAGCAAATTAATCATTTCAAAAGCGTTTCACCTCCACACTTTAACAATTCAGCGAAAATATTGTCTGGTCCTGAAGAGATGTCCTGTTTTTCATCGTTTTGAATGGCTTCTTTACTTCTTGCTTCACAGTTGTGGTTGCTATTTCTTGGTAATTCTATTAACCCTTCACTTGATGAAAGAGAAACTTCGTTCAAGTATCTTCCTACTTGTCATTCTGGTGCTATCCTGTCTACTATTTAAAGTATTCCATCGCTTCTATTACCACAGTAGAAAATCCCATGTGTCTCAAACATTCTCAACGCCGGCCATATGGGTACTACTAAGATCCGGAACGTGTGCTACAACGCAGGGTCGGCACTATACAACTCTATGATAATTAAAGTATAAACCGTATTTTAAGCGCCTTGTAAACTATGTGTGCATGTATTCCTTGCCCATACATACGTGTGTCACTGACCGTGCCTGTACAACATGCGCTGGGACTCTCCTGTAGTGAGCGTTCCGTTGTTCAATTATTATTATCCAAACACGCGACGGACGAACAGTAGAAAGCCGACTTTAAAATGATGAGTGATTAACTAATAAATGTGTACGTATGTATTTTGCACCGTGTACGTATTTTATTTTAGAGTTCGTGTAGTATATTTACATATTATCTGATTTGTGTGGATTTTTGCATTAGTGGCACAGTCGTTACCATTTGTCTGAACTGGTAACTGGTAGACTGAAAAAGATTATATAAATATAAAACATATTAATAGACGACATATCAACGTGTTATGGGAAATATGTATAAAAATATACGCAATAAATTTATGTGGCTAACTGTGGACGAAACAACAGATTTTTGCGGTAGTAACGTCGTTAATGTTCTGATACGAATTTTAGGTGTTTTGGATATTTCGCCCCCGATATTGATAGCCAGCAAACGAGTTTTGCAAACAACGGCTAAATATATAGGGTGACTTAAAAACAGAAAGTTTACTCTGTGAGTATTGAGAACGAGGAACAATTGTGGAACATAATTCAAAATGTCGTTCAAGAATTGCAGAACGAAGACACCCTCAGAAGAGTGCACTTTAATTTCTTACGTAGGATTGATTTCTGTATTAATGAAAATGGGGGCTATTTTGAACACCTAATTAAGTCTCAAGAAATGATTATTTAAGTTTGTTTATTTCGCTTTCATCCTAAAATTAATTTTAAAGTGAAATCAATTAAATCGTATTAGAATCGACAATGATGTAAAAAAACATGAATTCAGCGAAAACGGTAAGGAATACAAAAATTTTACAAGAGAGAAAATTTGTTAAAAAATTGCTTATCTTTCTGATAAAAATTAGATGAAGCGGTATCACCCCCACCAAAAAAAATACGAGCAGATTACTCTAAGGGTAGGGGTAGTTTTCGCACCCTGTTAATGGAATAACTACGATTCAAATGTAAAATATGCCATCTGTCAGAGCATACTACCACACCAAACTTCATTAAGTCCATACAGGGCGTTACTAAGTTATTGGCAACAAACTAAAATTTTATATCAACTTTGACAGCCTCTGGCGGCTAAACGAGACAACTTGGTATATAGGTAATTTTAGTTAAATCGACTTATTTTGACGTCAAGAGCAAAGAGCATGTGGTAGCTCGTTGTACACGGAATATTGGGACACCCGGTATAGAAATAGTAATAACACGTGCATTGTCCTCTGTAGATGTAAACAATAATAATGTACTGATGTTAGTGACAACAAACAACTGTTAGTGCTGCAAACAACTGTGCGAAATGTTTGAAAATTATGTGCTAGGTATCTTGACCTCCGTCCATGTGAACAAAATTTGCATCTACAATTTCAGTAGATGTGGAACAATCATTTTTCTTCTACAGCCTATGCAAAGGACAAATAGCTCACGTTTAATCAGAAGAAATGCAGACTGCAGATGTTGCTACTGGTTGTGGCAATGTACGCTCAAGCAATGAAGACAGGTACCTACATTACACAGGTCGACAAATGTAAACTTTTGTGAAATAACATTGACAAAAATAAGTGTATGAAGTATTTTATCGTCCTAAATCCGAAAATGATAAGCTTATTACAGTAGCACGTACAGTTTTTTGTTACAGGAGGCAGGTGGTGGAAAAAAATGAGATAACGTATCACAATCTAATATTTATTTAATATAAACAGATGTGAAATGTGTCAAATTTAAGCAAAAATGTATATATATTACAGAGGATTATGTGAATAAAAATAAGATAGCATATACAACAACAATACAACGACAGAAACTTTCATTTTTTCCTCTTGTGTGCTGTAGCATCATCTTTTTTAAAAACCAGCAGTAGTCGCCTAACATTGATGAGTCCCAGCAACCCTGGTATCTTGCTTCCATCACCCTGATGTCCTGGTGGAACCTTTCTCCTTGTTCGTCGCTTACTGCGTTCAAAATTTCCGGAAAAAATTGCAAGTGTGAGTGCAAAAAATGCATTTTTAAAGACATGCGACGCCCTAGTATTTCATAGGCATTCAAGAGATCATCTATGAGGTTTTTATAGTTTTCAGCTTTCCTGTTGCCCAGAAATCCTCTCACTATACTTACAAAACACTTTCAAGCTGCCAATTATTTTTCATTTATTTTTTCTTGAAAATGCAAATCATCTAGAAGCTTCCTTATTTGATGTCCAATAAATATGCCTTCTTTTAGTTTTGCATCACTTAATTGTGGAAATATTTCTTTTTAGTTACTTCAAACCATGACCTTCTTTGTCCATGGCTTTTACAAATAACTCGTCCGCATATATAACAAAAATTATCCGCTGGATGTTTACAACATCGACGACTAGAACTTGCCATTTTATATAAATCTACTGAAACACTTAACAGTCCTGTAAGCAAGACAGTACTGTAGCGGGAAACTAAACTCTAGACAACAATAAAACTTCACCTAAAAGTTCATAGAACCCCTTTAGCGTCCCGTGGCAAGACAGGTACAAATAATAATTTCAATTATTAATAGGATTACCCCGTAACATAAAGAGAAGCAGGTAGTTGAAAATGGGACGTGCTAGGTCATTTCTGTGAAAAGGTGATTTTATAACTACCTAAATGAAAGGCAAAAAGAGCATTGTCAAATCATGTTGACCTGTGTTATTAACACATTTTTAATCCTGTCTTTTTTGTCTCTCATATGTCCTTCCGTCAATGATATGACGGATTACGAGTCCGACCCTGCGTAGTAACACACTTTCCGGACCCTAGGTACTACATAACTATGTCATGTTGAGTAATGTACTAGAGCCGTAGGACATTGTTAAACTGTAAGCAGCCCCGCATAGGCAGTGTACAAACACGGAAACTAAAACTCGGTTCAAGTTGAATCAACAACGCCGCGCCGCCGCCGTCGTGTTTTAGCGTGGCCAGGAGCGGTCAACGGAATTCAAGAGTCCGTAATTCTCCGGAGATTGCGATGCGAATTATCGGGACACTTGTAAAAATACGAGCGGAGATTCCACCGAGAGGCTTTTGTTAGAGCCCCGGAGATTTTGTTCGCGGTCTGCTCAAATACAATTGTATTCTATCATGAGCAATTCCTTTAAGGACGCATAGATTGTTTTCGGGCAATATCGACGCGTTCTAGTCTACCAAAGCGGAGCTTAGTCGACGCAGTTCTATTCGATTTATACAGTGACTTCGTAAAGTAGACGACAAATCAATAAAAACGTGGCAACTGAAACGATTCATATGAATTGTCATTTTGTGATGTAATTTCTAGATTGTGTGTCCCATAAGATTTAAGACTGTGGCTATAAAATCGATACTACTAGCGCTATCTTTATGAAATTTTTGGAACTAGTTACTATAACCTTCCCTCCCCCATACGATAGGTTTCAAGTCCATCGGATCACACGCAGCTGTTCAGTAGCTGTTCACGTGGTAGTATCACAGTGGTCGCGGTCATAATTTCACGATGAAAAAAAATGAATAACGTGTTTTTTAATTTTGCTTTAAAAGATGGAAACGTTCGAAATGTTAAAATTGGCTTATGTTGGATCTGTTATGTCTCGTGCTTCTGTTTTTCGGTGGTATAACCTTTTTGCAGAAGGTAGAGAGTCGGTTGAAGACGACGAAAGGAACGGACGGGCGTAATTTTTTTGACTCCAAAGGCATCGTCCACAAAGAACTGTGCAAAAACTTTGATTAAATCTAATACGAGAAAAAAATAGCTAAAATTTCAACAAAAAGTGTGGACATTAGTCATCCCAGTGTAAAGCGTTCAAATCGTCAATATAAGTGTTTAGGTTCATTTTTTTTGTCTTTACCGATAACGCGCGTTTTAAAAATAACGCGCGTTTTAAAAATGCGTTTTTAAAAATGAGTGACATTAATTTTACGCAACGGTGTGCTATCAGGATTTGCTTCAGAATTAGGCACAGCGCAACAGATACTTTTGCAAAACTTCAACACACCTACGGCGGTTATATTTGAATCACACCACTGTTCATCAGATTTTGATTAACGGATTGGGGATGAGAAAAAATCTACGCATAAATGGTTCCAAAAACCTTTCGCAGGAACAAAAGGACAATAGAAGAGAAACGTGTCTTGACTTTTTGAAATCAATTGGAAACTGATCCCCATTTTATAGAACGTGTTATTATTAGTGATGAGACTTGGGTGTTTGAGTACGACACGGAAACCAAGCGGCAAAGCATGGAATGGCACACTTCAAGCTCTCCAAGACCCAAAAAGCAAGAATCAGCAAGTCGAAGATCAAATGCATGCTGATTTGGTTTTTTGATAGCCACGGAATTGTCCACAAAGAGTTTGTGCCTCCAGACCAAACAGTAAATCAACACTTTTACGGAGAGGTTCTTGAAAAAACTTCGAAAAAGGGTCATGCGTGTGCACCAAACATCAAGAACAACTGAATGTTGCATCACGATAATCCGTCTTGTCACACAGCCACTTCAATAAACGATTTTTTAGCCAGTAAAAAATATTCATGTGGCTCCTCAGTCTCCTTATTCGCCTGACTTGAGTCCTTGTGACTTTTTCTCTTCCCGATAGGGACGTCATTTTGGGACCATGGAAACATGCAAAATGCTGTAACCGACCAGCTGAAGGCTATTCCAGTGTATAAGTTCCAGCACTGCTACGAGGAATGGAAGAACCGTCTCTAGCGCTGTATGGCTTCCCAAGGAAGCTATTTTGAAAGAGACAATACTGAATTGTAATTTTATTCGAATAAAAAATTTTTAAAAAATCAGTCTCATTACTTAATTTACACACTTTGTATATACATAGCTATCTGACTGACAAACCCGACTAAAAACATATCTGTACTTTCGCAGCCATTCGGATAGACAAAAATGCCACCCTCGAGACAGTATTACTGAGAAAATGACCGTGTCTGGCTCCGCTTACCTCTTCAAACATCGTCCGCTAAGCTTTTTTAAGCACCTACGTAGTTAATAACGTTTCGTTGGAAACAACGAAATGGCCTTTTCAAGGAAAGTTAATCGCGAAACCGACCGTTAATCCCTTCTACTTACAATACTTGTTATGATCATTAATGTCAACGGAGATCCGGTTCCGATTTATTGCGAATAAACTCGAATTTCAAAGAATCTTGCTCTTCGAGGAATTTCTCAGGAGAGGCTCTTAAGCGCACAGAAATTACTGCGGGTAAATTATGGCTAATCATCGACTTAAATCTGAAATAATATTGATGCGGCCGCCACCCACAAGAGATACTTTACGACCGATTGACAAGATTTATCACTTGTCTTTATCAGGGTCCCTGACCAATGTATCTCAATAAATCAGATAAGGAATACATGCGTAGATACGGACGGGCCCCAGCCCGCGTTTTTATGCTCGGAATGGTTTCGTATAAAGTGGTGCAAAAAATCCTATCAAAAAAATTGTTCAACTGAGTATTTACGCTTGAATCTTACACCTCCGTAAAACAAAAAGTTACGTGGACTGAATCAAATATTAAAATGAGATAGAACATCACGTGTTTGGAATAATATTTAATTCACTTTTTGATATACATAGTTAAGTATGTTGCCACGACCGGCGATCTTTCTGCATTTCTTCTCGTTAAACATGAGCGATTTGGCCTGTATTTAGTAAATGGTTGTAGAGGGAAAATGATCGTTCAACGTCTGCTGAAATTAAAGTTACAAATTCAAAATAGTTCACATGGACAGAGGACAGCTGACCACTTACCATATTACTTTATTTTAGACTTTATACCACCACATACATTATTTCCACGAATGTCGCACAGTTGTTTATGTCACTAACAGTTGTTTGTTGTCACTAACAGCAGTGCATTATTATTTTTTACATCTACACCAGCACATGTTATATACACTAACTAATGCACATGTTATTATTATTTCTACACTTTTAGCCGTTGTTTGCAAAAACACGTTTACTGGCTATCAATATCGATAGCCAGTATTACCTCAAATCAAACCAAACGTTCTCTTTTATAACAGTACCATAATATTTTGTTGATGGATATTCGATTCAAAATGTCTTTCACACTCAGAGACTACGAAATATAAAACGACGATTGCAAGGAATACATAAAATATGTGATCCGTCTAGTTTAAAATCGTCATAATTTTCAATCAACTTGTTAAGTCTATTCACAAATGGTAACGACTGTGCCTTATTGCAAAAATCCATACAAATTCAGGTAATATGTAAATACACTACACGAACTCACGTGTTAGTCACTCACAGCCATGACACATAAAATTATTTTGAATGCAGCTGTCGAGTAGCTCCGTTCACAGCCACGGCAAGTCGTATTTGCCGTCACATGCGGGTTCTGGAAGACTTACATATATGTACAATTTCTCCATATAGCAGCGGGAGATTCCGGTGTTGACAGGTGGCTAAATTCAGTACGATACTGAATTGCAGTCTTCCAGAACCCGCATGCGGAGGACGGACAGGAACTCCCTACGTTAGAAGGATTGGTTAGTGGCGTACGTATACACGGGCAAGAAATACGCTCTTAAAAATACTATTTGTACTTTAATTATCATAGAGTTGTATAGTGATGGGATCTGCATTATGGCACACTTTTCCGGACCCTAACCGAGAGTTTCGATCTAACTTTAGATAATTTTTGACAATTTCTTAAGGTTAGGAACGAACTATGACGTGAACGATTTGAAAACCGTGTCAAAGGGACAATTGTGATACATTTTAAACGTTGAAACATTGTTCTACATCATGTTCCACATTTGCGTATGCAAATTACTGATGAAAAATTGTAATACAATACAAAATAACGTAGTTACATTTTATTATTGTTAGATCACATGAGGATCAGACTTATAAAACAATTTTTCCAAATTTTCAGTTGTTGATATATAGATGGCGTTGCTTTCTGTATAACATTTGCCATCTACTGACACTACTTCACTCGATCAAAGGCGTTTTGTCCTTCCTGGTCCGCGAAAATTGTCTAGATAACCAAACGCATTTTGTCCAAGCTGTGACAAACAAACCATATTATCCATTCTCGTTTTTAGTCACAGCCTAGATATTGCGAAGTAATGTATTATACCTAGTATAAGTAGTTAATAGATATTATTACTATTATGTCAAATTTATTACAATCCACCCGTTACGATTGCAATGCTGAAGAGGATGGATGTAAGCTGTAAGGCGTTCAAATTATTTTAACGCACTGTTTATTCTTTATTATTAAGGTCAAAAAATAGGTTGTTGGTAACATTCTTTAGTAACTTAAACCAATAAAAACCTAAGAAAAAAACCATCGGACAATCAAATTGCAATATATCCACTTTTTCAAAATATTGTGCCTACATATTTTCCAAAACTGATAAATTGCTGTACTGACTATTATTTTTTATTGTATTAAAAGTTTTTGCATGGAGTACAAATAAACATACCAGACAGCTTTTTGCTTTCCCTGAAGATTAAACAAAATGGACATACTGAGTTTTGAAACTCTGTATATGACAAGAAACAGAAAATTCAATACGTGATATACGATTCGTATTCCATGGCTACTGGGCATCCGTATTTATGTATATATGGAACAATCCGCATCAACCGGAATCAGAGCTACGGCTAAAATTAGAAGCAACCAAAAAAATCAACCAACGACTCATTTAAAGCTTAGAGCGTATACTTTCAAATGCCGAGTGCGCCTATGAAAAATCCAATCGACCCCGGATTCGTAACCGGATTCGTAATCGGTGACCCCAAAACCGAAATAAATTTGGTATAAATCGGTTGATTTTAGAAAATTGATCGGTTGATCGTCCGCCATCTTGAGTTTGTCAAATCTGACCTCGGATTCGTGATAAGTGATTCGCAATACCTCCGGATACCAAATTTCGTGCAAATCGGTTGATTTTCAAAAATTCGGCTACCACATTGGATTTTTGACCGCCATATTGGATCCCCCATGTTGGATTTTGTCAACCTACCGCACCAGCTTTTTAGGGGCATCCATCAGCTACAATCTGAACCAAAGAAAGACCCGATCGGTTGTGAATTTTTAAATTTACAAACTTTTTTTTTGCTGGACACTCGATTTTTCTCCGGCTTCCTGCCGTCATATTAGATTGTTTAAAGACGCACTCGGCATTTGAAAGTGGATGCTCTATGCTTTAAAACGCCCTTGCGCTCTATGCCTTAAAACCTCTAAAAGCTCTATGCCCTTGGTCGATTTTTTTGGTTGCTTCTAATTTTGACCGTAGCTCTGATCCGGTTGACGCGGATTGTCCCATGTATAACAGAAACCAAGGGTGACCAACTTTCAATAGAGCACAAAATTAAGTAGCCCTGTATTTTACCGTTTTATTATAGCGCACTCGCCGGTTTTGCTAACTGCTCTTTTCAATATAAATACACCTCATTCACGGTTATTTATTTAAAAAAAATCCACCGTAGCTGCGCGAAAATTAGAGATTAAAATTTTCACGCCGTTCGCTTCTGAAACGTGAAAAGAAAAGATCCACCTGCATAAATTAAAAGTTTCCCGACTTCCGCGACGGGATGGTATTAATATTCAGTTTATAATGACACCTTTCTCCTCGTTGCTATCATAATTGGACATTTTGGAATCCGAGAAAAGTTGCGGACGCACATGAATGATTTGTTTGTCCCTCCCGCTCCTTTGTGTTTAAATAATTCATTCGGGGGCGAGAGAGAGACGGAGAAAGAGAGAGAGAAGTGGAAGATCGCCCCGGTGGCCATAAATAAACATGGAAGTGTGCCCCATTGTGACACGTCCACACTTCGGAACTTTTAGGGAGAAGTTTTAGGTTTTATCTGCGAGTAGCTTTTTACGTTGTCTGAAAGTTAATGAAAGCGCACTTAGAAGAGACAGTGGGCCTGTTAAGAATCAGAAAAATTTTAGAGCCGTTCGTGTGAATATAACTTTAATGTGGTGGCGCGGCGCTGCCATCTCGACAAATGGACCATCAGGGAGCGCTGCGGAGTCTAAATCTTAAGCAAGGCCGCCATTAAAAGGTGTCATGTGATGTCAGCCGTTTAGTTAATGTCTGGTTTTTTAACTCATAAATAAACTCATTACATTTTCATGTCGGTTAAGAGTCATTCAGAATGGCGGTGTTCATATACAGTGAGGTCCATAAGTAACGCATAAATTCATTATCTACGTAATTTACAATTTATGATTAAAATCCTGAAACATGTAAATTTTAATTCTAGAATGACATTTTTTTGAGCATAATTTTATACCTCCGCCTTCAACCCCCTTGCAGTGGCAGCTACCCCTTTAAAATTTTTAAATGGAACGAGGGTGCGTGTGATAGCTCATTTGAAAGGGTTCTTAATTATCTATTCAGCAATATAAGGTTTTTTGAATTTTGTATATTTTTCATCAAGGAAATTAAATATGATAATTTCAAATATGTACCAAATATCTCTCAAATCTGACGTTTTTAGTTAATTTTGTGTCAACATTCAACTTAATGTATCGGTTTCCCTGATACGGTGCGCAAAATACCCAACAATAAGAAAGAAGTAAAAAGGGTAAAACATATCAGATAAAATTATACATTTAAATTTCTTTATTTGCTACATCTGTGAAAACTTATTATTCTAGTATGTTATTTATCGCTGATCATCAAGTTGATCATTATTTTATCAATAAGTCTTTCGGATACCCAATGAACTGAAATTTTGAAATTAGGATGTGGTGATAAAACAAACGCAAAAGGTTGCGAAAATTCAATACAAGTTCTGACCGCCGCTTTCCCAAACTACGGTTAGTAGAATAGAAAAAATCGTATTTGGAAATGTCACAATTTCCTAAATATGGTAGGAAAGCTTTTAGATGAACTTGGATATATTGTTAGTATTCAAGTCCACATAAACCTACAAGACAAGTTGCCGCCGAATTAGTAAAACACCGCCGATGTTAGTAAAACGTCATATTGGTCTTCTAGAAAACGAAATAGCGCCCATATAAAATTCATTTGGTTCAAGAACTTAACGACGATGACCCTGATCGCCTATTGGAATTTTCGGAAACCATGGCAAATAGATGCCAAGATAATCCTTTATTTATAAAAAACATATTTTTTCTGACGAAGCAACATTCGTCTTAAATGGAGCAGTCAACAAACAGAACTGTAGATACTGGAGTACAGAAAATCCACATTGGATGATGGAGGCCAATACTCAATATCCTGAGAAGGTGAACGTTTGAGCTGGAATTATAAATTATCAAATTATCGGACCATATTTCTTTGATGGCACATTAACTGGCGCGCGTTACTTAGATTTCTTGCAAAATTTCTTAGTTCCAGAGTTAAGAATGCTTTTCCCAGATGATGCGAGAATATTTGTCTTTCCTGCTTTTTTATCATTTATGATGTTGCATCAGTCAAAATTACTAACACTTTATCGGAATTATCTTGACTTGGCCATACGTAACCAAAACACTTATTGACAAACTGTACAATTGTTTCATGATTGGTTTTATCTAGTATGTTTGGGGCCAATAAATGACTGGCACTTACATATTACCTTATAAAGCGCCAATTAAAAAATTGGCAACAGCACATTCACATACATCAGTAGCTTTGTCTATGATGAAGTAATCAAAATTGTCCGGTATGTCTTTCACGTATTTTTTTGCACTACATCACTATAAATCTAATGATTGTACGTGTTTCGTAACGAAGTAGGATGTGGGATTTTCCGGTCCATATAGGTTTCCAGAAAATCTCGTAAAACAGGGTTCCTTAATTTTCCTAATGGATTGTCACTAGCAACAAATTCTTTTTTAAGTTCATAGAAAAAACGCGAGTTATTAGAACTCGAAAATGTATGGTTGTTCACATGTCTTGTTAGTTTAGATTTATCTGAAGAATTGATAGTTCTTCCACAAAAAGAACAATATACAGGGTTTGTCCGGAAAGTAATGTCAGTGAGATTTGAAAAATGTTTTTTTATTGGTTCTATGTGTACAAATCTTTAGAAACTTTCAAAATACATTCCTCCTGCATCCACACATCGGTTCCAGAGGGTCTTCCACGCATCAATAGCCGCACGGTAGTCGTTTTCCGGAATCGCCTTTAAAGCGTCGGTGCAAACGTTCTAAATATTTTTCACCGACCCAAAATGCTGTCCTTTCATTGGTGTTTTGAGGCGCGGAAACAGAAAAAAATCTGGGGGGGGGGGGGGGACACTCGGGGCTGTAGGGAGGCTGGGGAACAACGGTGATGCCTGCCTTGACGAGGTAATCGGCCACGAGGAAGCAGGTGTGCGAAGGCGCATTGTCGTGGTGAAGCTTCCAGGATTTTAAGATGTCTGGGCGGACGCGATTCACCCTGCGTTTCAGCCGCTTCAGCACCTCGACGTAAAACTTTCCGGTTACGGTTGTCCCCTGCAGAAGGAACTCATGATGGACCAATCCCCGGCAATCAAAAAAGACAATCAGCATTGTCTTGATCTTTGATCTGGACATCCTGGCCTTCTTGGGGCGAGGGGAGTTCGACGTATGCCATTTCGCACTTTGCCTCTTCGTCTCCGGATCGAATTCAAAGACCCAACTTTCGTCCCCGGTAATGACGTCATCAAGGAAAGCGGGGTTGTCTTCGCAGGTGTCCAAAAGTTCTTGGCAGGTTTCGACGCGCCTCGCTTTTTGATCGTTCGTTAGCACTTTTGGCACGAGCTTCGCGCACACCTTCCTCATTCCTAAAGACTCCGACACAATTTCATGAACAATGGTTTTCGTAATGTGTAATGTTTCGGAAATTAAACGGACACTTAGACGACGGTCAGTGTTCAACCACATCTTTACATTGTCACCCACACGCTTTACATTGTCGTCGGAACTGGAGGTTGATGGCCGTCCAGCGCGGTCGTTGACATCTTCCAGACCTTCTGCGAAGGCCTTGTGCCACCGGAAAATTTGCCTGTCCGAAAGACAATCGACGCCGAAAATCTTCTTCAACATTGGAATAGTTTCCGCAGCACTCTTCTCCAGTTTCACACAAAACTTGATCGCCATCCGTTGCTCAATCAAACGTTGCATTTTTTCTTGCACTGGGTCACTGTAACGACTATCAAAGAACGAGTGATGCGACCGCTACAACGACCGGTAGCCAACTTACGCTTGTTGGATCTTTTTGCCAGATCCCTCCCACCACAATCCCAGCACGTAAAGCGCGGGCTGGCGCGTACAGTCTCGGGAAAAAAATTCACTGACATTACTTTCCGGACAAACCCTGTAGGTCAGTATAGGTATAATATTAATTTCCCCTAATACGTAAATTATCATAAAAGTTAGGATTACCGTCAATCCATGTTTGAAATAGATTTTGTCTATTTTTGCTTTCTTTTGGCACATTCAATCCGCCCTTATGTTGTCCAAGCACTCTAAAGCACAATGACACTAATACGCGTAACGAAACACTCAGTATACTCGTATACCAACAGTAGACGAAATGCCACAGCACGGGTATTCTCGACGGAGCGTGATTCTAAACTGGTTTTATTACGATGTGATGTTATAAATGATATCACATCGATATAAGACTAACTTCGTCGTACTAACCACTCACAACGTTCTGAACAACTTGTCTGAACTTGGGGTAATCTAATACGGCAAATGGAACATTACACCCTACCATCATTTTGACTAAATCCAAGTTAAAGTTTCTTTGTGTCTCGCGCACTCACACCACCAATTACACGAGTTTTATGTTCGCCTGTAGCAACATGCTGCAAATCAGCTGTTTTTATGTGCCACGTTAGTCCACTGTCACACACAGTAAAACGAAGTTCACTGCCATTAAAGGACAATTCCGAAAAATTGTTTATCCAACGCTCCACCGTAACATGCGATGGACGCTGTCCCAATATTTTTACAAACTTATTCGACGTTTCGAGCACACGAATGATACATCGACCACCGCAGTTTAACTAATACTAACATAAAATGTATAAATTATATTCACGTTCGCGATTCGACCTTTGGCACGTGCCGTAACTTGGTTAGAGTAGGGCGCACAACACGATATTTAAATCCCTTTGTCTTTTATAAGTTCCAATTATCAGAAAGTTATAATTAGGTATTCAATGTGTTGCTCAATAATGTAAAAAACTGTTTTACATTATTTTACTTATTTTACAGACTTTATGTACTTTAGAATATAAAAACTCTCACTGAATACGGATTACAAACAAAACCTCATTTTGATTTGAATACCCTATAACCTTGCCGTCTCCTTGTTAGCCAATTAAATTAAAAAGAAAAATCATTGATACTACCGCTCCACTACGTGGATGTGGAAAGAAAATTGCCTGCCTCTCTTTATTTCTTTATAGAAATTATTTGTGAAACTGCGATTATTAAACTATAACAATTAACAAATAACCCCATTTCCCAGCACCGAAACCTTCAGTTACAAAATAATTAGGAGTTTGCGTTTATTAATTTCCAAGCCATTAATAAAATTGACTCGTCCTTAAAGCAAAACCGGCGCAGTATCTAATTATATCCCTGGCAAGTTTCCCCATATGAGGGTCCTGATTATAATCTAGGGAACTGCCAAAGCCGAAATGTGGATATTACCATGCAAATAGATGAATTTAACCCGACCTGATTAGTTGTATCACAAAATTTAACCGTCCGTAATATGTAAATGTTGCAGAGCATTGAATAGTCTGTTACACCACAGATATGATTAAATATTATTTTACAGTCGTTGGCCTTTCACTTAGTTTAAATTACTTCTATAAACATAACATGGGAGTGTTTTCCATGGAAGCATCTGAGTAAAAAAAGTTTTTTCATTCCCAATTATCTCTAGGTGTAATACGAGGGTAAGTCAAATATAAAACGGAATTTCCTTTTCAAAGACAGACGGCGTATTGGAGGGGGCAGCCCCCTATGTGTTTGAGTGGCATACACTTTTTCAGCGGGACGAGAAAGGGTGGAAAATAAACCACATGATCGTCGTCCTCGAACCTCCATCACAGAAGAGAACATTTTTGCAGTAGGGTAGACCGGGGCACGTTTACGCGGATTTTTTTCAATGAATTTTCTAATTTTTATGTTTTAACTTAGGAAATTTTAGACACTGTGATTTTATAAAGCAGTTAATAAAGTCATAATTTGTGTATTCAGTTGTTGCCCTATTTGTGTTTTTTACCGTAAAAAAAATGTTTTGTAGGTCCAAGTTTACGCATCAAGTGGGGCACGTTTACGCATATTATAAGTGATACCAAGGAGTAAGTGAAATAAATATTTAATCAAATCGAAATGTTTTATTTATAACTTAAAATATTGTTTAAAAATACAAAAATTGAAGATAATTAATTAAAAAAATATTATAGACTAAACTGAAAACATAGGGCTTATTGCTAATTAAAAACAGAAACTATTTAGTCATCTTCATCATCACTGTTACAGTTTTTACAAACAAAAAATAAAGTATTTCCTTTTACACACTTACCATGGGGCCATTTTTTTGCATCTAAGACATTGAACCCAGTCTTGTCCTTTTTTGGGATTGGTTATATGGTTTCAAACAATAAATACACAGCCAGTTTTCATCTTCGTCATCAGATTCATTCACTATTTTCTTTTTCCAGAGTGTACCAACCTTTTTTTCCCTTTTGCAGTTTTTGGTTTCATACTTTTTTCATTTGCTGTCTTCTTGTTCTGCTTCTATAGAAACTAGTAAATTTTTATGTAATTTCTTCTTTTCCAACAGTGTACACATATTCTAACACACAACAATACACGATATTCTAACACCCAATAGTGTCTGACCCCAATAGTGCTAAAATATCGTGTATGTGCTGTAACATCGCTCAACCATCGCTATTTGCGTAATCGTTGAAAAAGTGTCAGTTTACACTATTTTTTCGTGAACTCTTATATTTAAAAAAAATGATATGTTTCCCGGATTCTACGGGAAAAATACGTTAAAAACATGTGTCGTACTTGAAAAACATTGTTTTTATAAAAAGTATGTAAGTTTATTGAATTATACAATTATTAGTTATTATTAAACATATGTACGTGTAAACAAAATTTTGTTTTGGGACAAGTGCGACATATGTTTTTAACGTATTTTTTTTTTTTTTTAAGGGGTTGGGTTTTTGGGGTTCCCGACTTTTACCCCCAATCAAAAAAGTGTGCGTTTTGAGATTTCTCAGAGGTCTTTGGCTCGTTATGAACTTGAAGGAGATGGGTTACTTAGTCGCATAGTCACTTGTGATGAAACATGAGTTCACCACTACACACCACTAATCAATGCAGAATATTATTATCAACTTTTAGAGAGGACTAAAGCTGCATATCGCACCAAAAGGCGTCGTTCTCTCATCAGGAACGTCATTCTTCTCCATGACAACGCCAGGCCAGACTTATCGCCATGCGACTACCATTTATTTGGATCGCTAAAAAAAGCTCTGGGAGGCGACAGATTTAAAAATGGTGAAGAAGTTGAACAGTTCGTGCACAACTGACTGCTGACACAACTTGTCACTTTTTATGACGACGGAATCAAAAAGTTGATTCGATAGGAAAAATGTGTTTCGGTTGAATGAGACAGATATAGAACAACCATTTACGAATATTCTCTATTTCGTGATAGAACTGCTAACCAAGCTACGTCATCAAGTTAATTAATAGAGCAAGTTTTACATATACAGTACACGCCTAAAGTATGGAATAAAATGGTCTCAGTAAATGTAAAACAAAAAAATTTTGGAAAAAATCCTCGAACAGGTCGATTTTGTTTAATAAAAACGCACATTTTTGGGGAACAGGAAACGTCTATTTTCAGATGTTATTTGTTTTTGAGTAATGACATCATCAATTTATTTTTCATATGGCAACCCCCCATTTGTTTAATTTTATTTGAGAGGCCCTTTCATTGTCGATTTAACGGTATAAAAATGCTGCCACCTTACATAACAACATTTTGTAAATGACAATTGAATGTACAAAATTAAAAAATATACTATTCACAATAAATAAACGAAAATTTCTGAAAAAACTGAACACAAATAAAACATAGCAAAAAAAGTACGTTGCTAAGCAAAACAATTATCAGATTTTTTTGACGTATCCATGGTTTTTACTGCCAGTTAATCAGAAGATTTGTCATTAAATTGTGCGAAAAGTTAATGTAACGGGTTAGTATTATTTATAAAAATTCCAATTTTAATATGGCACATTTAAATGTGACACAAATAACTGAAATTTTGATTTTCATCGGATATGGAAATAAGACCAAAACTCAGCAGGAGGCATGCAATTTATTTAATGCAAAATATCCAGATAACCCTATCACCCAATCTACAGTAAGATTGAGTCCAAATTTAGGGAAACTGGTGATGTTAAACATCTACCAAAATCAGGACGTCCAAAAATTACCCAAGATAAAAAGATTGACATTGTGTTAAGTATGGAAGCGAACCCTCAGAGTACCTCTACACTAGTTGTCTCAGAAAATGAAGTTAGTCAGACGACAGTTCTACGTATCCTGAGGAAAGAAAACTATCATCCTTACAAATTTCAGTTTGTGCAAGAACTCAACGAAGACGACCCCGGCCGGCGACTGCAATTCTGTGAAACTATGATGAATCTTTGTCAAACAAATCCATTTACACCAGCAAATACTTTTTCCGATGAAGTCACGTTTTGTCTAAACGGCACAGTGAACCGTCAAAATTGCAGGTATTGGAGTCGGACTCTTGGATCATCGAAGCACATACTCAACATCCGCAGAAATTAAATGTGTGGGCCGGAATAGTCGCAAACAGAATAATAAGGCCGTTCTTCTTTGAAGAAACTCTCACAGGAGAAATATATCTCGATTTCTTGCAAAATGATCTAGTTCCAGCGTTTGCAGTAATTTTCCCAAATGAGAATGATCCTGACATTCCAGATAACACACTCTGGTTTCAGCAAGACGGAGCACGCAGTTCGTGAATATTTAGACGTCATCTTTCCTCAGAGGTGGATTGGCAGACGAGGACCGATATAATGGCCCACGAGATCCCCAGATCTTATACCACTTGATTATTTTTTATGGGATCATTTAAAATCAAAAGTTTACTGCAAAAGACCACACAATTTAGACGAACTATGAGATCGCATTAGAGATGAAATGGGATCCATTACCCTGGAAGTCATTCAGAATGTACAAGAAGAATTTGTACACAGGCTTGCATATTGCCAAGAAGTTGATGGACGGCATTTCGAACACTTAATTTGAAATTGTACTTGCTTATTAAAGAAATTTTCGTTTATTTATGGTGAAAAATATAGGTTTCATTTTGTAACTTTCAATTGTCATTTACTCAAAAATTTTGTTATGTAAGGTGGCAACATTTTTATACCGTTAAATCGACAATGATGTGGTCTCTCAAATTAAATAAAAAAAAATGAGGGGTTGCCAAAAAACGTCATTACTCAAAAACAAATGACATCTGAGGATAGACGTTCCCTCAAAAAATGTGTGTTTTTTATCGACAAAACAAAATCGACCTGTTCGAGGATTTTTTCCAAAAATTTTTTGTTTCACATTTAATTAATTTATTCCATACTTTAGGCGCGCTCTGTATATGCATATGGTTAGTTATTAAGTGTGAATTAGTCGCTTTTGTTACTATAGTTAGTACTAGTTTTTCTTGTATTACATATATTTATTATGATGCATACGCCTATGTTCCACCGCACATTTCGGCCAAATTTCAAAAATTCATCTCAATAAATAATGAATAAAATGGAGTGTATCATGCCGCTATTACACGTTGTATGTAAGCGTGTATTTATCCAGCAATTTTATCTGGGCAATCACCGTGTGTCACGTTGTTCCGTCAGTCCGTCCTTCGTATTCCCTACAGCAGTTGCACGTGTGAATTGTGTATGCCTCGCACAATTGAATGTATAAGCTGCAGATTAGCCACTCGAGACTTAATGAGAGCTTTCTTTATCAGTGCATGTTCCCGAACTCGTTAGTCCGATATAAAGGAGAGGGCTCTAATTGGATAAGTTAAGCAGTGTTGACGTAAACTTTAGCTTTCGAATTCCTGTTTGGCGCGACTCTGACTGCTAGCGGTTGTTACGGACCGTCGCGTCGTCGCTTCGGTTCTCTCGGGTTAACTTTTTTTGCCTCGTCCGTCTAAATCCCCGCTCAATTATACAGTCTCTTAATTGCGCCAAGGACTGTACGCAAAAACACAGAAACGATTCCAGACAGAGACAAATAACACATCCACAAAAAAATGTCAAAGTGGCCAGATACTCAGGTATGAATTCTGAGGCGCTCAGCATTTTCTCGGGTCAGATTTTTTATAAGCGCAACATACAAGGTTACTATAAAGTTGGAGATATACTTTAAGTTCTTAAATAGTATCAGGAAATTATCAAATAATTGCAGTAAAGAATTGGAATCTAGTTGCCTCAATAATGGGATTTCAGAGTATTTATAGAAAACAAAAGTTTAGACTAAGCTTCGAAAGGTTTGTCTGCACACATGTAAAACTGCGTAAGAGTATACCGCTGTTCTGCGACGGGATGGTGTATTATTGCGTATACGCAGGCTCTGGAGCGTTTTCAGAAAGGGTCAATGCCATATGTAGCACGGGCAAGAAACACACGCGTATATAATGTACAAGGCGCTTAAAAAATACGGTTTATACTTTCATTAACGTAGATTTTATTGTTCCGAGCCCTGCGTTGCAGCACACATTTCCGGACCCTAGTTATGACTGACATGGCACAAGTGGCAACCAAGGGCGTAGCGAGCGATGGGGGCTCCCCCCTCCCCCAAAGGGTCAAGTAAAAACCAAAATACTCGGGGAATGCGGTTGCCGTTGGCTATAGTGACCTTTTTTTTTTTGGCTTTTTTTGTTTTATCTGCAGCGGTCGCCCCCCCCCCCCCCCCAAAGGGTCAAGTAACCTTTTAACCTTTTTGTTTGGCTTTTTTGTTTCATCTGCATTGAGCGCCCCCCCCCCCCCCCCCCCCAAAGATAACTACTGGCTACGCCCTTGGTGGCAACTGCTGGCACAACTACGAAAACAAAGCGATTGCAATTTAGGAATCATTCTCAAAGTTAAACTGATCATAATGTAAATTCAAACGATTTGAACTTAAAAGATAGATCTACAAACAAGAATAAGTGGATCGCAATAATTACTTATTAAACGATGTGCTAGGGTATATTTCGATCGGCACAGTATAACTACTCAGATCGTAATAACTATTAAACGACGTGCTAGGGTATCGATATAGATTTTGTTGTTATCATATTATTGAATACATTGACGTAATTTGGATACCGGTGAAAACTGGTGACGCTATTGAGTTCTGGCATCGATATCACAAATTTCACTGTAAGCGATACCTTAAGAATATATCGCTATAATATAGATATAAGCTATAGTTCTTCACCCACCTCAATCAAGCAAAAATAAGAATCATACCTATTTATTTTCAAGTCAAAATAAAAAATTGATCTACTCAATTTACGAACATTCTTAATTTATATAACTCTGGTGAAGAATCTGTATGAAGATTCTTCAAAATCGTGTATTGCCGGTATTGTCACTGTCACTCATTTTTCTAATGCTACTTACTTAAAACTTTAGAGATACGAACTAGATACGTTTTTCCTCTAAATAATAAATGATATTACACTCGAACCCCTCTTAAGTCGCCAAATCCGTGCATCATTACCTCGCTTAAGTCGCGAAATTTTGCCTCTCTTAAGTCGCGATCATAACCTCAACTTTTTTGTGTTTTAACTGCAAAAAGAAATATTTAGAGATATACCACAGCACTTGTTATAAAGAAAAATGAGCCAACTGAACGAAAAATCAATGTAAGTATACCCAGTCGTGTGTGACAAAGTTCAATTTTCCACTTGAATGAATATTTTAAAGATTAAATATTTTTAAAAGACACCTAACCTATTTTAAATCAATAAATGTATTACACAATCATTTTTTTGTTTCAATAAAAATTGTACATATTCATGCGAGAATCCAATTTCCAAACGTAGTTCTAAAACTTTTACAGGCGGCGACTTAAGCGGGACGGTTTCGTGAAATACTAGGGGGAAACGTGGTGAAATAAGAGAGGATGTGAATTAAGCGAAGGTGAAATAAAACGGGTTCGAATGTACAAAGATTGTACTGTTAAATTTAACGTCATACTTACAGTTCTCAAACACAAATAACAAATGTAAATGACAAATGACTGATGCAAATAGATAAATATGTTCCGCCCTTGTGCAGAAAACTTGACTTTCTCCTATATCTTTAGGACTTCTGTGATACTTTTCGTACGCGAAAAATATTATTTTAGAATATTTGTTGGATGGCATATCAGTGACAAGAACCTCTCAACTTTGCATATAACCTACTTTTGGTACTCTTATTTCCGCTTCATATGCAAATTACGATGACGAAGAGCTGACGAGCCAAAATCCGGGCAGCTCAGCGTTAGTTTTCCTACGAGATGACAGCCTGCCTTAACTTAATTTTTGGCTGGCTGTCTTGCCTAGCGCGCACCGCTTCGCAGCCTTTCAATTATTAATCTAATTAACAAAATCGTCAACAAGTTTGAACAGATAAAGTGACGTTCGAGACAACGATTTATCATCGGTAAATAATGCAATTAGTATTCTAGCTGAGCTGTTATGTTTCCACTTGATGGGATTGTATCTAAAACGGATTAGTATACGTAAGCTCGCTGATTAACGAAGTTGCAATTGCCGCAGTTTGCGAAACATATAAGAACAAGACGGCGTGGTGCCCTATTAAGGTGCGTACAAACCTGCACACGCATGCGGTGAGAAGCTACGCATACACATACGTATGCAAATCTGGACGGCGTTTGCGTGGCCTCTCGCCGCATGCGTTACCTCTCGCGAATGATTTGAGCGCGCATACCGTGAGCCAGACTGGTGTCGGTTTTTTGGCGCACATCAAAGAAACATACGTGTGCGTTCGCGATCAATTTGGACGGGTTTTTGTGCCGTTCTAGTTTAAAGCGAGACTAGTGCGGAGTTGTTGACATATTTATATGTATTTGTGGCTGGACGCTGGAAAATGGAGTGGTCAAATGAACAGTGTATGGAATTAATAGATCTATATGAAAAAATCCCTATATTACGGGATCCAAAAAATAAGTTCTATTGTTCAAAAACGAAGAAAGAGGATACATGGGAAACAATTTCAAAATAATTAAATATGGAAACTTTATAGCTAGGCGCTCTTTAGCAGATATGGCCTTTCTTAACACTGTATCTTTTTCATTACATTAGGTATTCAAAGCACTACTACTAATGGCATACGTACAAAGTTTTGAAATTGTCCGGTATTTGGTTCTAAAGCCAAATCTACTAATAAATTGGAGCTCATATGTCGAGTTCTTCTTTTAAATAAATGCGTCATCCACCATCGTCTATTTTTCTTGTCTTTTTTCTTTTTTTAATAAACTACTAATGACTACAAATGCGGCACTGACCATAACCAACTCTTTAGACATTTTTACCACGCATGGATGGAGCGATTTGAGCACGCACGCATATACGTCGATAAAAGTTTCAACGAATGCTCTGAGCGCGAATGGATTGAGTACGCACGCATATGCGTAGCTTCTCACCGCATGCGTGTGCAGGTTTGTACGCCCCTTTAGGTGTGAGTATATCATTCGCGTAAGTTCAGTGGTACCGACGAAACAGGTACGAAGTAGCATTAAGTGAATATGTTGATTTCTGCTATTTTTTTTTTGGAATTGAATGACGAAGCTAACTCTTACTAACCCTTTTTTGAGGAATCATTTAGAAGTATATTGCTTTATAGTCACAAGAAATTTACATAATTTTCAATATATTAAGAGGAAAAAATGCTGTCTCTGTTTCAGAAATCCATCTGCCCTGAATCTTCAAAATTAAATAATATTATTTACAGTTATTTTGCACACCACTAATTTTCGGTTTTTTAAAATTATCATCCATTCCATTATCATAGCAATCAATTTTTGCGGCTTCCACATTATATTATATTCTTTAGCGAAATAATCGAGAGTAGTGTTGACTTGTTCTTGAATAAGGACTTTCATGAAGCTTGACACACGAAGCGATGTATTTGTAGGATAAGTCTCTGCTTACTATCCTTCTGTTTTATGTCTATTTTTTATTTTCTCTAAGACAAAAAAAGATGTTAGTTGAGCGAGAGTTGAGTGTGAACATGGTTTTCCGACTCAAACAAACCTTTATACCCTCCCTATTTCAATGGGAACCGAATTCTCTTCATGGTAACATCTGCGTCAGTCTCACTTAACGAATCTCTCCCTATCTCTTCAATTTGGAGAATATAATTTAGTTTACATACGGTATATCTGATTTACCTGGCTTCAATACCCCATAACAAAATGACTACAAAACCCCATAATCCCATAACCTGAGGCCTGTAAATAAGTACAGCCCACAAAACTCGTGTATTTTGTACATTAGAACTTTCCATTCAGAACCAGGATCAGGATCATCTGGCTTATATGACCCCATGATTCGGCCACCCTATAGCCCCAAAATCCCAATACTCGGGGTAATCAAACTTCCTTAAACCCATAACACTTCTGTAAACGAGCAAACTTCTGTAAATGCAAGACTTATACAATATGACTGAAAAATACACCCAAATATTTCACCCTGTTAATCGTTGGACTTTGAAAATAAATGTAAAAATATTAGTTATCCGCAGAAAGTCATACAGTTTGAAAAAAAAAATGTTTTGTTTTTGTTTTAAATGTACTACGGCACTGGAGTTCGCCAGTTTGTAAGCTATAGCTAACCACGAGGCAGTGTGCACTGTGCAGTGTGCAGGTCACGGTTCGGATTGGTTCGGCGAGAGTCGCCAGTTGGGTCGAGAGTCACGTGGCTGTCGCGATGGGTGATGCCGATGACGACAGAACAGTTGCTTTTCTTCCTAGTGAGTTTGCACACCTACGTACCTGCTGAACGAACGAAAAATCGTAATTTATCTAGTTTTAACCGAGGTTTTGAGTTTTAACCATGCCGAACTTTACTAATCAAGAGTTAACAGTTTCCAAATCGCCAAGTTCCAGACGTTCGGACATTTGTGTCTACAGTACAACGGTTAAGAGACTATGTAAGTTTCGCTCCACGGGTGCATGATCGTGGTAGAACACGTTCAAAAAGAGTAAGGGATGCTGGAGAACAAATTTTAGAAGCCGTTGAAGATGACCCATCATTGAGTACTAGGAGGCTTGCCCATCAAGTTAGGGTTTCACATTTCACTGTCTGGCGAACACTGCGTGTACAAGGACTTTATCCGTATCACGTCCAAAAGGTACAGGCATTACAACCCGGGGACGAATTCCAACGAATGCAATTTTGTGAGTGGTTACTGGAAAAGTGCAATAACCAACCCAACTTTTTACGTTACGTACTTTTCACGGACGAAGCTGGTTTTACCAAAACGGGGTTTTTTAATATGCACAACACACATGGTTGGTGCGATGAAAATCCACATGCGTATCGTAATTTTCGGGATCAACGAAATTTTTCGGTGAATGTTTGGTGCGGCATTGTTGGTGATGTTTTAATAGGACCCCACATTTTACCTGACAGGCTGACCGGTAACGGATATTTAAATTTTCTGCAACACGTGTTGCCAAATTTATTAGAAGAAGTGCCTTTAGGCATTTTAACACAAATGTGGTATCTTCACGATGGTGCTCCACCGCATTTCGCTCGGCAAGTGAGAGACTTCCTTAACGTGGAGTATCCGAATCGATGGATAGGCAGAAATGGACCGATTCATTGGCCTGCCAGATCTCCGGACTTAACTCCGTGCGATTTTTATTTATGGGGACATATGAAGCACCTAGTGTACAGTGAACCAGTGAATTCTATCGAGGAGTTAACAGCGCGAATACGGGTAGCCGCTGAAACTATTCGCGAAGATCCAACTGTCTTTGGTCGAGTTCGGGCTTCCCTAGAACGTAGAGCTCGGGACTGCATAGACAACAATGGGTTGCAGTTTCAGCACTTGCCATAATCAGAAATGTAAGTGTTTACAATGTTTTTTTAACCCGTTTATGATAATTGCTAACTAATGGCAACGTCGCGCGTCGCTCCGCCTCCGCCGAGGTCTTCGCCTTAACCGTAGTTATAGGGGGGCGAGAGGTTTCACCTTAATAAATTATTTTCACTTCAAATTTTATTTAAACCCAAGAGATATGCTTACTATCTTGTTTTTAAATATAGGTTTAAATATTTGGATATATTTCTCAGTCACCCTGTATCTTAAACGCCCACACGAGCTACCCTTTCAGGTAACAACCGGTTTGGGCACGTCGTTCTCGAAATGAATATGAATCATCTAATAAAATTAATACAGTTTATGCTGTATTAATTAGACGTTATCCAGCAGATGAGTGGGAGTAAACGGAGCGGTGATTTAATACGGCTATTTATCAAATCGTCACAGATTGTAGAGACGCAGATTTCGCATTACAAACCCGGAATAAGAAATTCTGATCCTGAATAATGCGCGTTGCATCAGACCCGCAATAGGGAGTTTGTGCACCTGGAGGGGCACGAATTTGTTGCTGATTGAAATGAATATGTCTGCACGAACAAACCAATATCACACTGCCATAAATTTCGGAATTTTGTCACCGTCTGACTGAACTCAACAATGTGTGTCGTGTGTTTCTGTCAGTATTTTATCTCTCAGCATCCCATGAGCTTTCAAATATATTCCGATTGAAGATTATTTGAATTTATAATAATATGACATCACGCTGTTTGGATACACACACCGTCTGACTGAGTTCAACAAGCTGTGTCCTGTGTATCTTAGTCATTTAATAATCAAGATGATAGTTGGCTACTACGGTCTATATTAATATTACATCACACTGTCGGGTACCACCAACGAAACAACTTCATCCACTCTAAAATCTGACCCCCTATGGAAAATTCTACTCGGTTACTAGTTAGAGTTGTGGTTAAGGTTAAAAATTTGAATGCTTTTGACGGTCGCTTCGCTGTGACCTTACTGGATCTAGTGTGGCTCACCTCTTACTTATATTTCATCTAATAGGTTCAATTTTTTTATAATTTTTCACATGTGTTTTGGCAAGAGTGCTCTGTCAAATACTGCAAACCTGGTTCTCTCTACAGCCGAGCAGGTGCACACGACGCAGTATTCTGCATTTTCATCATCTCCAAGCATAGAGAGTAGAGTGTTTCAAAAAAACCGACTATTTTTTTCTCAGGGAACTACTTTTTTTAGTTTTTTTTTTTAGGGAACGACTATTTTTTTCCCTTAATATTAATATTTAGAGGTGGCGATTCTCAATTTTCTATTTCCCATTTAAATAACATGGGAATTTTTTTTCTGAACTTTTTTTGGAATTTTATTACTCAAGGAAGAATCGCTGGATAGTGATAGTTTTTTGTAGGAAATTGAACTCTCTATAAAAAAAAGTCTGATTGAAGATTTGCGTGAGGCAAGCCGTTTCCGGAGTTATTAAGCCTCAAAAACTGAACTGTTTAAAATAACAATCTTATTTATTATAAATGCAACAAAATCGATTCATATCACTTAAATATCCACTATTATCAACTTTACAATAAAAATGTGCAAATTTTTAACAGAATGTAGATCAAAAAATTATATCTAAATAAATCTATTCTATTCTATACTACATAAAAGCTTTCAAGAAAATGCTGAATTTTTCAGTACACATAAAGTAGTGAACGACGTTGCCGAAAGAAATGTTGCGCTTATTACCAAATACAATCAGCACTTAACTAAAAGTGAAGAACAATTTAAAGGTTTGCTACAAACTGTAAAAAACATAGAGAAGACTATCCGAGCCGTTCCAAAAATAATTTAATGTGCACTCTCTTGTTGTTCTGTATATAAGTTAATTAATAAATATTTTCTACTATCTTGAGTATCACTATCCAGCGATTCGTCATTGAGTAATAAAATTCCAAAGTTCAGAAAAAAATTGCCCATGTTATTTAAATGGGAAATAGAAAATTGAGAATCGCCACCCCCAAATATTAATATTAAGGGCTCATATTTTAACAGGGTCATTTTCTAGGGATACTCTGAAGATTTTTCAATGTTCCCTGAGAAAAAAAAATAGTCGGTTTTTTTGAAACACTCTAATAGACAGCATTCAGCATTCAGCATTTCTTCCTATGCAAGTAATGTTGGAGTTTATATAGCCAATATATAGGTCAACTCTGTTCTTAGCGTAATATAAAGGGAAAACTATATTTCGAGCTGTAAGAAAAAAATGTTACGGTTCTTCGTCATCCATCAATCCAACCCAACCAACGTCATCTCTATGAAAAATGCCCATAATTTTCCAAATGCCTAAGGCATGACTATACTCGTTTTCATATTGTAAATAAATCGAAGAGACGCTGGATTGGGCCGCCAGATGCCATACCATCCAATTATTATTTATTTCTCTGGAAGTAGCTTTTGACGGAGAAATTGTTCTCAAAATTCTTCGACCTTCAAATGGAGATTACGAATTTTTCCAGTCCCAAATTTAGCTATTAGTCTCTCTGTTAGACTGTCAGTAAAGTTAGTTGGTTTCAACTAAACTTCACTTACAAAACTTCACTTTTAACGTCACAGTCAATAAAAATAGTTTCCTAAAACGAATGTTATCTCTAACAGTTCCGAAGGAGACCGCGCATTTTTTATGGAAAGTGCCCCTAGGAGAAATTGACATTATTTTTATATTTTGGCGTTCATGACCAACCGATCAAAAGTCTCCATGGGCTCAAAACGTTAAAATCAAAAACAGGTTTTTTGATACGTTCTTAAAATATATGTTCTCCGTCATCAGTGTTATCAATAAAGTGTGTAGTACGTACAATAAGCATTTCCACCAGAGTGCATTATGTTTAGAATATAATTCAATCTCAAAAATTTGGTTACGGAAATAAAACGTGGATAAAAAGTAATAATAAAAGTTGAAATGAAACATTTTATGATATTGACATTGTTCCCCATATAACAATCAACCTATACCAAATTTGACAAACTGACATCTGTCTACCTGATTTTATAGTAAGATTATTAAGACAGAGAATGATGACCTGCTGTTACTATAATATTTATTGTTATTGTTAACATAATTTATGATAGAGTATCATTACCAGGATGTTCCACAGAAGTGTAATTCCATAGTGTTCCATAGATGAGACAGTAAATAAACTCCATTTAATTGGGTTTTGTTTCTTCTCTTCCTTTGAGATCTATGGCACCCTCTGTCCCGAGCCTTAAACCACCTACTTCTCCCGCTCCATATACTAAGTACGACCCTGTTCCTATTGTCTTATTCGTATTCGGAAGGCGTGCTCCTTTGACGTTAGCTAATTCGCCTCGTTCGTACAGTTAGAGTTATAAAATTGCATGTACGTAACTCCAATTACTTTGGCATTAGGAGCATATTTTGTTCTTCGTTAAATTGTAGTAAAATGTAAGAGTAATGTTTTATGTATCTTGTATGTAGCCGGCTCGATTCGAGAATTCTCCCCGAAGATCCGACAAGCGATGTTACTCGGTAATTGGAAAATAAGTACGTATAGAGTCGAGAACTTTTAAATCAGAGTGTACCTCTCTCTCAAACGGAGTTTAACTTTGTGTTTTGAACTTTTGCACGGCGCAAGGAAGAGTTTTAAATACCAAATAATTATTAAATAACGGAACTTGTCCGTATATAGCTCAACCAAATTTGCATGTGCTCATTTGCATGTGCGCTCAACAGTGAAATGCGCAGATGACAGATAAAGAGAAAAAAACCATAAGCAAAGTAAGAGTATACGACAGTTGTGTATAAAACATAATAAAAGTATCGTATAGTCGGGAGAGAGTTTCATTACCTGATTAAGAATCTAATAGGAGCACGGTAATTAACATGACTATAAGACACCAGTTGAATTAAATAACTTTATTATAAATTGTAACCGATTTTAATGAAGTTATGCTCTACTAATGACTGGTTTGCCATCCTTTTTCACCCAATTCACTTCAAAAACTTGTTACTTGGAGTGTATTTGCGGTGTTGACACCGCCACTGCATTCGTGGTGGTCAAGCAATTTGGTCGAGCTCTATAGTTAATAAATCTTAAGAAATAATAGTTATCAGTATAAAGGGTGTCCCAAAATTTACGCAAGATTTGAATTCAATCGAAAACAGCTTTTATTCAATTGTATTTTTTTTATTGAAACATAAAGTACATATTCTTTGTAGCATGGCAAAATGTGAGTTCATTTTTTCAATTTGGAAAGAAATGACAAGAGGGGCCTTTTTCTCACAAATCCTTTATTTCTGACTTGCTACCGGTTTCGGTCACTAAATGACCATCTTCAGGCAACAAAAGTTACAATAGGCTACAAAGTCATATATGAAATTAGTGCATGTAATCTATCTGTTATTTGGGAAAAATTGCATGTGGTGTTTATGCATGGTTTCGAGTTTATTTTTTATTTTTTACATTTTATTTTGTTTAATAGGAGGAAAATATATTATTTATTTCTTTAATGAGAAGACCTATTTTAGTTTACTTAGTTATTAGAATCAAGAAAAAATATATTTGTTTTACTTACATTATTACTTTGATTTTGATTTTTGATGTTGTATCAAAATTCATCTGGTAGATATATCTTTTCCTCCTAATAAACAAAATAAAATGTAAAAAATAAAAAATAAACTCGAAACCATGCATAAACACCACATGCAATTTTGCCCAAATAACAGATAGATTACATGCACTAATTTCATATATGACTTTGTAGCCTATTGTAACTTTTGTTGCCTGAAGATGGTCATTTAGTGACCGAAACCGGTAGCAAGTCAGAAATAAAGGATTTGTGAGAAAAAGGCCCCATCTTGTCATTTCTTTCCAAATTGATAAAGTACATAGGATAGGGTTATGTATGGAATAGCACATCGGGCAAGTAACCTCCATGGCCTAGCTGGCACATACGTACTCGTTTGTCGAAATTTTTCATGACCATTTTGCATAAATGTTGCTGAATTTCGTTGATGCAGCGTTGAATCTTTTCCTTCAATGCACGGGTGAATGTGGGCTTGTTGACATGGACCTTTGACTTCAAATAATCCCATAGAAAGAAATTCAATGGTATTAAATAACATGATCTAGATAGCCAGTTCTGATCAGCGAAACGAGAGAGTACACTACCAGGAAATGTCTCAGGATTGTTTCAATGGCTTTGTAGCATATTGCATCGTCTTGTTGAAACACATGTTGTCCACATCAATATCATCCAATTTAGGATGATATTGATGTGGACAAGTTACATTGTGTTAGAAATAACTCAATAAATGATACTCAGTTATCATGTCGCGACATCGAGCACTAGTAACAGTAACTGCTTGACCAGCTTCATTTTCGAAGAAGTATGGTCCAATGACGCCTCCAGCCCAAAACCTGCACCAAACAGTGACACGTTGTAGGATGCATTTGTTTTTCGACAATCACATGTGGGTTCTCTGAACCCCAAATTCGGCAATTTTGACGATTAACGAAACCATCAAGGTGAAAATGACCTTCATCGCTTAGGACTAGTTTGTTCGAAAAATCAGCATCCACTTGTTGTTGTTCAATATTCCATTCAATTAAATCTCTTCGCTATGCATGGTCATTAGGCAGCAGTTATTGTTGCAGTTATTGCATTTGAACTTTGTAAGCATGGAGACGCAGATCTTTAGTGAGTATACGCTGAAGAGAGCTTCTGGAAATTTGCAATTCTTGTCCACGACGTCTAATCGATGTTTCTGGACTATCACCAATACTCTCACGCATTGCTTCGATATTATCATTTGAACGGCTTGTTATTGAACGGTCAGTGTGCTTAGCTTCCCGGAATTGATCCAGTTTTCCTGAATTTTCCGATTACTCTCTTCAGAGTTGACGAAGTTAAATCAATATACCGACCATATTTTGTATGAACTTGCGAACTGAAGCAGCCAAATTTTCATTACTTTTGAAATATTTTTCAACAAAAAACTGTTTCTACGCCGAAGGTTCCAGTACCCACTCCAGGATATTGTTCAACAACGAAAGCGCGTCGTTCTTTCGTGTAATACTCAAATTCAAATCTTGCGGGAATTATTGGACATCCTTTACATCAATTAATAAAATTATTTTACTGTATATACAAGTAAAGTCAATAAAAGACTTCATGTTACAGAAATATGTACCAGATATCCTTAATAGTTAATATAATGTAATAATTCTATTAATAATATACCAACAATTACAGTCAATAATTTAAAGCGTTCATGTTGTAGCAATCTTTTTAGAAGTGTACCAGATTTTTCTATTGAAAAAGTCTATATCTAAAGTGATATATAGAAACGGTTGGATTACAGAAAAAAATTTGGATTAAATCAATATTGTATTTTTCTTGGTAAAATTTTCCGCTCCATCAATTTCTGGGAGGTAATCAAATCATCTTACTTTCGCATTGAAATCAAAACGTTTCAATGCGAAAGAGAACAATTCCCTCCAAGTTTGGAAGATATTATTAATCCACATGAGATTTACTACATTATTTTATTTTTGGTTACAGTTTGATTTTAATTTAATTTTAGTTACCGCATAAATTATATTATGATTAAAGTCGAGGAATTCACGGACCCTAACAGAACCGTATTAAGGGGAAGTAGGTAACTGTGACAGTTAGTTGCATTAAAAATTCTGGTGTATCTTCGTGGGAAACATTAGTACTTAGTGATTATTAGTAATTAGTAGAAACAAAAATATTTTGCTAGCTGTTACGATTTTTAAGATTTTCTGATGAGTAAGCCATTTTTCGAATTTCTTATTGCAAGTTTATTCATTTAATGTTTTTTTTGCTATTATAGCCTTCTAGTTGGTTGTAATAATCACTTCCCAAAACATGAGTTTTCTTACGAAAATGCAAGAATTTTGAATTCCATCAACTATGATTACTATCTACTTCCTTAATATAAAGAAGTTTCAAATACAATTTTTGACAATTTTTTTGATACTCTAGCGACCTTCGGAGTGCTATTGGTGATAAATTAAAATTAAAAAGTCAAAAGGTGAATGTTTGGGCAGGTATAATTATTGATAATCATGTAGTTGGACCTCTTTTTATACAGGAAAATTTGAAAATGGAAAATACTTAGCCTTATAAAGACAGTATAATTCCTCAAGTTAAAAAAGTCTTTATGCTTCTGACCACAATGTCCGGTTTCAATAAGATGGGGCATCTCATTTTGGAATACAGGTCATCGAGGCGAGGCCAAGAATTATTTAAACTAGTTGGATCTGGCGTAAAGGTGGACTATTGTGGGATTACATAAAAGACCAAGTGCATTAGGAACGGTCAAACAATTTAAAGGACACAAAACCTAGAATTATTAATGCAATGAGGCCATTAGGAAGTGAAATGTTTGTGAATGTTCTAATTGAGCTCTTTTTTTGATCAGATTTAGATTTAGAAAGATCAGATTTTGTATTAGAAATTATGGTAGACATTCTGAGCATTAGATGTGAGTCATGTGATGCAGGCGAGTCAGTCTTCATCTTTAATGTGTTGATTGCATAATTCATATTGTTAGTTGTTATTAAATATTAATTGTATATGGGCAACCCACCAAAGGACACAAATTATGCCGAAAACTAAATGTTATCGAAATGTAGCCCTATGAAAATTTTATATATTGGTATGCAGAATGATGAGTTGACTCTAAAAGACGATAGAAAAAAATAAAGTTTGTTGCCACAGCAATGGAAGAGTAGACGAAAAAAATCAAGATCTACAGAATATGGAAAAAAAACTTTTTAACTTTTTACGTTTCTGTAAAACAATAATTGAGTAAAGAGGTATATCTAGCAATTTTTTTCAAAGATTGTATTCCAGACTTCTGGCAAATCATGTAATACCTGTATAGTGCCATCCATATATGGGAAACATTATTGTGTTTGCATTTAAAAAATTCTTTTGAACATCACAGTTTGGGCATGTTTTTAAACTAAAATAGTGTCCATCAAATCTAGACGTTCATATATCTAGTAGACGTAGATATAGCAAAAAGTTCATAATATACGAGGAGCTTACGAAAATTTGAAATCAACTCAAGAGTAAATTACCTTTATTTTCAACCCTACAGAAAAATATCACAGCAGCAAATAACCAAATTAAGTTTATGTCATGATATTTGTGTAAAATCAACTGTCACTGACTAATGCATGACCTAACAAAAGGCATAGGTCTCTTGACCAGTGTATAGCAAGTTAAAGTATAGAATTTCTATTCTAAAAAGAAAATAGGTAGAAAAAGCAAGATTGTCAGATATATTTTCTAAAATTGCTAAGCTCACTATACAATTATACTTCATACTTCAGTAAACTGTTAGTTCGTGACGTTCTTAGAAAGCTAGTTTGGAAATATTAAAAAAAAAAATACATGGATATAAATTTATTAGTCAGCATTAAAATAATGCGTTTAAAATTGCTGGAAAAAATAATTCTAAATTAAAACAACTTTATGTATATTACTATACTCTAAGAAAATTTTGAAGAGCCGGCAATGGCTTCGCTATTTGCTAACACCGGCCCAACACCGACCAATATATCCAGTGACCCATTAAAGTATTGTGATTACAATTTGGAGTGGTTTTAGTATAAATGATTTGTACTTCAAAAATAAGTATCAATTGTATATAGCTTTAAACTTATCTTCAAACTATTTTTCTTAACTACCTACTGTTTAACTTTTTATAATGTCAATTGCTCTGTTATTGGATTATTCTGTTGGGCAATAAAAATCTATTATTATTATTATTATTATTGTGCTTCGTATCGAATACATTCCTTAAATACTTATTCGGTCCACTGTGCCATAAAATGTTTTACGACGTCGTTAAAATGAGTTACGACATTAGGAATTCTTACTTATTTAAGACGCCAGTGACGTGTATTTCAGCTAGGTTTATTAAAACAGACAATTTTTTGAGATTGTCTGGCTAAATGAGCATTATTTACAGCAAATTATATTACAAACTATTAAGAGTTTTGTATGCAGGCTAATTTTAATCTCCTATATTGATTTGAATGAAAAAAAATATTTCACAATTTTCGAATTTATAAAAGATATATGCACGCCCATGGAATCATAAAGTTGCACCGCTTTTATTGTTCCCCAGGCGTATTTATCATTTGCAATTCAGAATAGATGGACAGTACGTTTTGAAACATTTCAATTAAATGTTACTGTACTTTTAATAAACATAACGTTGTACGTTTTTCAAATGTTATTAGAAAAGTGTCGCCTCTAAAAGTGTGCTTTCTACGAGGTATATCTTTATGATAAACCTTGTTTATTTAGTATTTACTTTTTTGTATTATTCTTGTACATAAAAGAAAGTTTGCACCGAAAATTCGTTAATGCCTTGCTGACCTTTTTATAATTGACTTATTCGTTGCCCATTTACATTGTTTTGAACAATAACAATGTTTTTCTTGGAGAAGAGTCTCCAGAAAATACGATTTTAATGAACAGCGATTTCGTTCGAATTGTACGAGGGTAAGTTCAAAAAATGTCAGGGACCGCTTTTTCACCATACTGCATTGAAACTTCATACTGGAGCTAATATTTTACAAAGAAATAACTTATTTATAATATTTTTTCTCCAGGATTGAAAATAAAGTTAGTTTACTCTTGGTCAACAGAATTTCTTAAATGCAAACACAAGAATGTTGCCCATATGGTGCGAACTTTATGGATGAGCACTGTATAATATTTATTTAGACATAGAATATTATTTTAAAACTATCCGAAAACCTTCAAGTCTCGTTTTCACGCAAAGCAATCATATTTTTTTCATATAAACACTTAATAAGCAACCGGCACTATTTACCTAGTTTGTGATTATCTGTATGTATTCTACATGATATTTTCTAAGGTCCGAAGTGGAAAACGTAACACGTAAAGATTAAAATGTAACACGAGAACGATGTGAGAGACGTACAAGTGTAAAAGTGTTTTTTTTGCGAATCGCAGACCTTCGAAGAATAACAAAGCAATAGATCTCGTGATCGATTTGTCAGTTTATGACCAAACACTTTTACGATTCGATTTTATTGAATATTTGAGTTGTTGTATGTTGTATGCCAAATAAAAAAGAAATATTCCCCTATTGTTAGACAAGTTATCTCTCTCCATCCCGGAGTGTTTTTACGGGGTCGTTAATTCTTTATACCAGAAAAAAGGAACGTGTAACGACACAGGCCGTATAAATTGTATCATGGTTTATAGGTTTTATAGAACCAACAGCCGGAAAAGTTCATCGTTCTAAGCATATGTGTAGAATTTCCATTATAAATTGAAAATAGGTACTTATACGAGGTAGGATAAGGATACATCAGTTTACTAACACTTTGTATGGAACTAAATACGAGTTTCTATACTGATCTGTACCCGTATAGACCGTATCGTAGTCCACGTTGCCTTGACGAGCGCCTGTCACTTAAGAAGTGGGCGGAATCTACACTTCATTGGTCATTGTCGCTACTCTGGTAGGGGGGAATATGTCACCAGACACCACATCCAGTCGACCCAGTTGATTACGTTGGCGGTAAAACACGGGTTATAACTACGCTATCTTTGACCGTCTGTATACAAAAAAAAACCTTGTTTTTGTGAGTGTTTTGATGCTTTATATTCTGTGCGCGTACAATAACGGCGAAGTGGGTTTTGAAAATGTTTAAATTATACAAACTTTTATTCTATTTGCGTCATAATTCAATCATTAAAAAATCGATATCATTAATCAATTCCTCTTGCATAAACATAGCCTTCTGGAGGCCTTTCCAAACGGATAAACATAACGTAGCTTCAGATATCCAGCGAAAATGTCTAAACGGTCGAGTACGATGAATTTAAAAATATATGTATGTATGTAAATAAAAAAAGCATGATATAAAAGCGACGTTAATTACTAATTATTGCCTGTCCCTAAAAGTTATTATTCGAGCACGCCCATGGAATCATACAGTTGCACCGCTTTTTTTGTTCCCCAGGCGTATTTATCATTTTCAATTCAGAATAGATCGACTATACACGGTGATTGTTTTATCTTGATTATTATATTTTATTAGCAAACGGTTAATGGAAATTGTATTGAAATATACCGGTTAATTTCCACATACCATTTTAATACGCGTGATTAATACTACATCCTTGTTGCAAAATATTTAACAGTATACCTACTACATTTTTCAATGTGTGGTGAATGAAGAGCATAAACTAAAAAACAATATATTTTTACTGATTGTTATCCAAAATCAAGGTTAAAACAAATTATGGGTTGTGTAACATTATTAATAAAAGGTTATTTTTACTTTATTAAGGAGCACTTATAACACGCAATATTATGAGTCATTTTCAATATATACATCTCGTTAGCAAAATCACAAAAGGGTTGCACATGTGATTCATATCACATCTATCATATGATCATATACGTACAATTCCTACCATCAGTGGCAAAATCTGCATGTAAATGCATAGTGATGAACTGGAAAACAAAACGAATGTTTATGTGACCTGAAAAGAAGTAATTATTTCTTAAAGTAAGTAGAAGAAATATTTATACACCAAGTGAGTTAAATAAATAAAAGAGAATTTAGACTCGTCGAAATTCTAATTTTTGAATTGAGTGAATAAACATCATTTAACTCAAGAGGCGAATACACTAATTTATCCAATTTTGACTTTTGGTACTTGAATACAGGTATTTTTTAAATCAATTTTGTATTTACAAAGCGATTAACTAAGTGGTCTGTACAATTTATACCTATTAACACTGTATAATTATAGTTCAATCTGTTGAAGTTAAAAATTTATACATACTAGATTTGTCAGGAGATAGCATACTGTAGACAGTGATATACAGGTATATCAGGCTAACCTGTGAATTAAAGAAAAAATAATTTACTAAACTAAAACTTTATTTGTTACGTTTGTTATGGAGTTAATAATGTCTTTTTAACATGTTAAAATCGGATAAATGACAAATGAAATTGTGAATTCTTGTTAAGTTAAAGTACAGGACGAGAATTGGAACTTACGGTGTAGAAACTTGAACACTTGAACACTTTTCACCACTTAACACCGAAACACTTTTTTTGTACTCAACGTGCGTTTCGAAAACCATGTTGGCATCATCAGGAGGTGATTAAAACTATTTCAGCTTTAATCTTCAACTTTTTCAGTTTTAATCATTTCCCGATATAGTTTGTGAAACGCGCGTCGAGTATAAAAAATAGTTTCGGTATTAAATGGTGAACAGTGTTCAAATTAAAGTACATATTTTAAAAACTATTGACTGATGTAATGTATTTTACTTATCTATTTAAAATAAATGTATAATTTGTGACATTTAACTAGATAATATAAAAGTATTTTTTTTATTTTCCTGAGTACGGCCCTGTTTAAGGGGACTAGGGAGGGTTGAAAATGCAAAAATTGGCTCGTGTTTAAGGGTGTATATATATATATATATTTATTGTTAAGGTTATTAAAATTATAACATTATAAAATGAGAACATTCATTGAAAGTCGTTCCCAGACAATAATATCAGTGTCCCAATGTAATAAGGAAAAATGTCAAATCCATGGTTTTATCACGATTCCAGTCGAACGCATAAAGGTTTTGCAAATTCTAAAAATATTTCTTCTCCTTAGGCTTTCCTCTATTGATTATACCTAAACAATTAAAAACAAAAACAAAATTAACAAAATGGCGTCCAGAAAACAACAAATTTGGAAAAACTCGAGTTATTTGTTATTACAAAATTGTAGCAATATTTTTTTTCAATCTTATTTTAGGTATAATTCATGCGTCATAGTGTTTTACAACGCCTGTATAACTTTCAAGTTGATATATTTCGCGGTTCTCGAGATATCGTGGTAAAATCATCAAAAAATGTAGTTTCGAGAAAATCGCATTCAACGTTTCGGTACAATATTTGTGTTAGAACAGTCGTACGGAAACAGAAACGTTTCGACTTTATTATTAGGTCGTCTTTAGTGTGTCGTTACAAATTAAAACTTAATTCTACTCTCTATATTGCATAGAGAACCCTAGAAATTAGAATAATGCTCACGTTTTACGCTCTTTTGACCTCAATTTTGGGAATTTTTCAAAAAAAACAAAGGGGAAGATATTCCTAAAGGATCACAGTATCGGAATATGCAAAAAACCGAAAATCGATATTTTCGAAATTCCAACCCTCCCTGGTCCCCTTAATAATAAGTTAAGTAAGAGAGGGTTGTGTTCACTTTCACACGTCCGAGGTCAAGGTAAAGGTCAAGTGATTTTTTTAAATATGATTCCATACTTTTGACGCCGGAAATAGAGAGAGCAGAAAAGTTTACGTTCAGATATAGCCTTGAGTGACCCCTTTGACCTTGGGGATTCCCACAAGGTCAAACTCCGCTACAAAAGTTGGCAGCAATAACTTTGAATTAAACAGTTAGAAGCTCACCTTGCCTTAGTTGGCTGGGTGCACACAGCACCTTCACCAGCCGGGTATACGGCAATATCTGAGTACATGATCAACATCGAATAGAGCTAGAGAAATCGAAACTAAAAGAACTTTACATGTTTACGACAAGAAATTTTCAAGCTAGTCTAATGTAGCGGATTTTCACAATTTGACGTTGTGGGAATATCCCCAAGATCAAAGGAGAGGGTCACTCAAGGCCACGTAACCTTTTCCGGTCTCTCTGTTTCCGGCGTCAAAAGTATGGAGTCCCTTTTAAAACAATTCGCTTGACCTTTAAATGACCTTTAAGGTCATGGTCAAGATCAAATCCAAGGTGACCATTAAAAAGCCAGGAAAATATCCTAAAACTTTTGTATCTAACATTTTCCCCTAAAATGCACTCCCGCCGAGTTATTCTGCCGTACTTTTCGGTCACCTTGTATAATTCGCGTAAGTAGTGCTAACAAAAATTTAATTTTTATGAGGCAATCTTGGTGCACTCTGTATTAATGGAAATTACCGTTTATAGCGTAAGAAGACTAAAATTAACACTAATTGACTCCAAGCGATCATCTTTGAGCTTCAAGAGTACTCCATAAGCGGTTTTAATAAACTATTTACGAAATTTATTAATTACTTCAAAGTTTTAATTTCCTGGCTCTCAGTGGGCGGTTAAAGAAAATCGAATTTCCAGACGTCTATCGAACATGAACTAAATTAAAAGCGGCAATGCTTGCTGATGATGGTAGAAAATGATCTACCTACCCAATTATTATCTGCTACGTTGGAGGAAACCAGAAGGTATGATAAATGTCGACTTTGTGTTGCTACTTTGTATTGCTATAAGGAATACATACCAGTAGCAGTTAGTGCTAAGATTTGAGGTTTGAAGCAGGTTTGAGCAACTTCCAAGGAATGGTCAAAGAAACGTCAAATTTATTTTTAAATTTCGATGATAATAAAAGTAGAGCATTTGCGATAACATGTACATATTTTTCATTACTACTTGAATACTTGTATATACATCGTAACTAACAACACCACTCACTGTACCATTTCATCCGCTTAGAAATCAACAGACCAGCTTATATTTAATACTCAAGTGCAAACTATTTATTATTTCAATCTGTTGTTGTTCGAGAGTGGCGGTTGAGAGAGGATCACTTTTTGTTAATAATACAGGCCAACCAAATTTGACTAATTTTCAGAAGCAGAACTTTTCCAAAGGTTTACGGTGCCTTGAATTCGAATCTGGCCTCAGAATTGCTCCATTGTGTCCGATTTTTGAGATTTCCTAACCTAAAATTGCAAAAAACACTGTTCTTGACATATTTGAGGTCATAATAATTGACATTATAAGGTATCTTGTTTTCACAGAACTTGTGATAGCATCTAAAAGTATAATTCAGATTCGGATTCAGCGCACGGAAAACCTTATATGGTGTACTAAAGTTTCTACTTCAAAAAAATAAGTCGAATTTTAGATTAAAAAATTTTAAATGAAGTGAATGAAATTTTTCCCTACCATGTTGGTTCCGACATTTTGAATTTTTAGAATCTGATAGTGGATATGTAATCAACTACCTTTAAAATCCTTATACAGTAATTTACCATAATTTAGAAAAATACGCTCATATAGGTGTAACTTGTATTCTGCTTCTGGCTTGAATTTAAGTAGATCGGTGAGCCAAACTTCAAATTGGCATATGTAAAAAAAGATATCAGTGAAAAAAAGATATCTGGACGATTCAAAATTGATTTTAGGGAGAAATAATTACACTTTTTGATGCTATTACTAGTTGTGTGAAAACAAAATACTAAATGATAAGTTAGGTTATCTCAAAAACCTTATATGATGGAGCAATAAGGCCAGATTCGGATTTGGCACACCGAAAACCTTCGGGAAAGTGTATAGAGCTTCTGCTTCCGAAAATCAATCAAATTTTGTTGGCCTGTATCGTACATAAATTCTGTGCAAAGCTTAAAATCAGACTAAGCTTGGCCATTCTGTAGCCGATTTTTATCAGACAAAGCTGAAACGAAAAGGCATGAATAACTTATTCCAGACTTAAATATTGTTACGTATATTGTAAAACAGGAAGTTTTAATGAAGAATTTAATCGGCACATTTATAAAAAAAATTTGCATGGATTAGCAGTTGCAATATAAATAATGTGCTTTTTTGTCTCCACTGATTATTATTTGGTGAGATTTACTCTGATTTAAATTATTTAGGAGACTGAATTAAAAAGCAATGTAGTGTTGGCACAACAACGAAAAATGTTGAGCAATTTATGCTTGTTGAAAAAGTAAAAATTGCACCTCAGCTAGACACCATAACACTATAACATTGTTATTAACACCATAATAACAAGGGAATACTTTAAGAGCCGTACAAATTCTTTCAGCTTTCATTCATACAATTGAAAAGCAAAAACCACCTCGTAGATAGATACATAAATGCAATCTTGAAAAGATATACACAAATAAAGTCCTATATCAGATATAATATATATGTCTCATTACATATACAGAAAATATGCCTTGAAAATGGAGGAAATTTGAATATAACGTCTCAGAGAATGAAAATAACCTTGTGTTTAAAAGAGGATATGCAACATTCTTAACAATTTGTGGACGAATTTAATAATAGTCCTCTGAAAGTTATATTGCGTTTTCCACTCTTTTTCAGCACTTAATTTAACATGACATTAAGATGTCCATACACGATACGGTTTACCGTAGACCAGCATTCATGTGCCAAACCGGAAATTAACTGGGACTGAGATTGATAATTAAAATAATATTCACCCTATAATTGCTCTATAATTGGCTCCTATATGATGACTGCCTACATCGGATCAAAACATTGATAAATGATCTGCTAGTTGAGGATGAATGGGGAACATTTTCATAAAAAAATTATTGCATGATACGATGAACCTAAACCACACTTATGCAAATTTTCTGAAAAAAATCTGCTGCAAAAGCGTAATATGTAACGGGTATTCCAGATTTATTTCAGTTTGTCGGACATATGTTCAGGACTTTTAAAAAATTGAATGGTACGCGGTTTGACGGTGGTACCCGGTGGTACCCGGTGGACTTGACATAATACCACAAAAAAAGGTCACAGGGGGTAAGGCCGCAGGACCTGGCAGGTCACCTCGCAGTGAAAATGCACTAAAATTTTGCCGTACGTATCATCTGTTGTTTTTAAATTAATTTTAATCAGATTTCAGAAAAAAAGTGTTTTTTTTTTACTTAAACATCTGAAACAAATATTTCAAGCCGTTTCGCTAACCATCAAACTTGACATTGCAAATTAAAAAATGAGGAAAACAGATTGATTTGCAAGAATTTTAAAAAAATGGTTTCAAGAAGGTAATTCAGTCTTATTTTGAACCTATACACGTAACACCTAGTGGAATTGATATTCCACAGTTTGATGTTTTTCGATTTTCTTGAAATCCTGAATTTCCTAATATATTTTTTTTAATTTGCAAATAATAATCAAGATGTGTTTTATAGTTATATATTAATTACTCGTGCATTTTACACTTTAATTGAGATGTACTTCAACGCATTGAAATAATATTATACGATAATTAAAAAAAAATACTAAAGTAATACTAAATAAGCAAATAATACTAAACGTAACAGTAGCCTGTTCCGTTAATGTTTTGTAAGTTCTCTTGTCGAAAACGGGCATCGAGATGTCTTTGACAGATATTTTTTTTTGTGTTTACTAAATTAATTTTGATCTATATATACATATAAATGAAAAGCAATTTTTCTCACGCGTAGTATTTGGAAAACATTATATACTTAAACAATATTTCTGGAATTAACAAGTCTGCTTTTACTTACCTCAGTTTTATCACAGCACCTGTTGCAACATTTATTTATTAAGTCTCCCACATATAAAGAATATGTTCAGTGCATGCAGAAAAAGGTTATTTACTAATTGAAATTAATATTTTACGTTCTCTGATGGAATTTCCTACTAAAACTGTGTTATATGCGGATTTTAATATCGACGGATTAAATTACCTACCTTGCCAGCTAAAGCTCCTTATGATGTTCCGAACTGCTTGGTACATAATCCCGCCAAGCTGGGGAAAATATTACGGCGTTATGTGGTATAATGGAAGTAGTATTAAAAGTATTACTGCAACAATTTGAATGAAAGTAGGATTTTCTACTTCCGTAGTCGCAAATAAGTTTCATAATGCTCGCAAAATTAGAATAAAACTACGCTAGAAACAAAGCAATTTTTCAAACTATCAGTTGGCGATCGATGTAGGTATAGTGTATCCCATTTAAGGGGTTATACTACCAAGAAATTTTGTTTCCATTTTTTTATTGACTTAAATGATGCATAAACTATTCAAGAATGGTATGCAAAAACTATTTCGTCGCGGAAACTGATAAACAATTTTCAACAAGACACCTTCGAGCGCTCCGAAATGTTTGAAAATGTCGCTCACCTGCGCGGTAAGCTCTGTTGGTAATTTTTGCCGGTACAAATCAATTACATTTCTTCAAAATATATATAGATGACTTTAGTAAATCTCGGAGAAGCCATATTGAACGCTATTCTCGAAACCACGTTTTTCAAATTAGCGTACACTGTAACTCGCTCAATTTTTGTCGGATTCACTTGAAATTTTAACTGTGACTTCTTAGATAAATTATTTAGGGAAGTACGCACGATTTTTAATATGGATAAATAATTAAAATTTTTATAAACAATTAAGGTCGATTTTTAGCAAAAAAAAAAATTAAAAAAAAACAAACTGATGCCAATTTGCGAATTTTCGAAAAAAATTATAATCGTGGGTACTTCCTAGAAAAACTAATGTAGATTAACTACAATTTTTTTTTGCTCTAAGTGGTGTTCGGAGACTGATATGGTGTACGCCGATTCGCTCCTCGGAAAAAACACATGTTCAGGTTACCAAGTGCCAAGACGCCGTATTGTTTCGTAAATTCTAATAAAAAAAAATTTTGTATACCTCAAAACATGTATAATAAAGTCTCAACATTTCATTTTGATCCATTGAATAGTTTTCAAGAAAAAAAATATCAATTCAAAAAAAGGTTCATTTTTTCAGTGCATCTGGGTAGGTATAAACCCTTAAGGTATACCCACCCTTCTAAAATATTTGTTTGTAGTCTAAGAATCTCATATGTCTTATAAAAAAGAACTAAATGCGTACTCTACGCATGGAATAAAGTCATGGCTCCGTGGAATAAAGTCATGTTTAACTTTGGCTAAGCATGGCTAAGCATGTTTTTTTTATTCGAAAAATTAAGAACTATTGCAAACTGAAATGCACCAGTTCTCATTGAGGTACAGGAGAGAAAACTGAAATTTAAGACAATATCATTTTTTTTCAGTCAGTCAGCGAATTGGCATTAAACTGGTGCCATTTTAAATTGTAAATGTTGTTATAAAAATGGCAAACTTGTGTTTTGTAAACAATAGTGGTATTCTTTGGAAATGCTCAACAACTTAACATTTTTCAAAATCCTCTGGATTATTTGACGATTTATTTTTAAGGACAGTGGTAACGACTAAAAATGATACCAATTTAATTTCTGTTGATACCTTTATCGAAAACAAATAATAAGTATAAAAAATACTAGTAAGAATACGAATTAACAATGATTTAGCTACTTAATGGAATTTTTAAATTTATGGAAGCATTTATTGTCGATAACCATATCAACAGAAATTAAATACCATTTTAATCGTTACCACTGTCCCTTTATAAATCGTCAAAAGAAACAGAGAACTGTGAAAAATGATGTTACTAATAATTTCCAAATAGTATCGCGATTGTCTACAAAAAGAAAAAAACAGGTTTGCCGTTTTTAATGAAATTTACAATTTAATATGGCATTAAAATGGCATAGATTAATGCTATTTTGATGATTGATTGAAAAAGTGAATGCTGTCTTTTTATATTTTCTTCAAAACCCTGTATTCACGCCCAATGAAAATTGGTACAGTCCAGTTTACGATGGTCCTGAGTAAGAATCCTATGTCAATTATTTACTAAAAAAACTCGCTAAAAAAATAGTACTTCTTGATTTTTGCATAAAAAGGACTCCTAGTTGCCTATGACTTTACTCCGCATGATGGATTTTAGTGAATAAACCGGTCAATTAAGTGTGACACACTGTATGTATTTGTATATTTTTATTATGCATTGTATAGCATATGTATGGGATAATCAAACTCCCCTCCTAAGGCTCCGTAAGGTTAATCAAACAATACAGGGGAGGCCAAAATTCTGGCAACAAATAAAAAAAACAAAGGAAATGCAGGAATAGAACAAGAAAAAGTCGGCAAACATAGTCTCAAATTTTTCAGAGAGCGTTGCCTAACTTTTTATCTACCCAATTATAAAAGAACGGTTTACCGTGATCGAATTAGTTATTCAGTCAAGGCTTACTATGCATTTGTCAGGGTCTTTTTGATGTATCACACGCATAGGCGTTTGGCAGACACACACAGTAGTTTTGGGAGCATCTTTCGGAACTTGGCGCACATTTTTGTCTCAGTTCTTCCATTCGTATTATAGAACAGATACTGCCTATCATTCGTTTCACCTCTCTGTTTCTCTAAACAGTTGAATAATGTGACAAAGAGAACATTTAAACATATTGTAGTCTCCAGCAACTCCAAGTAACAGTTTTCGAGAGAATATGTCCATATTATCCTCTAACTTTCCATCTAATCTTGAAGTAGGACTGCCATAAACATTTTTAGTTGGTTGTGCAAACACCACTTCAAGGAACACTTCGTATAATCTACGTAAATAATTTTGGTTTAGCATTTTAACCTTGACAGTTTGAAGGCTGTCAAACGCCAGATCTCAACAGCAATATTACGCCTGAACCTATCAAAGAAATAGGTTTGAATGAAGTCTACTTTGAGATCAAATTTTATCGAACGCTTTTTATAATAATGTTTGATGCACCCTCTAGAGTCTAGAGCTATTATTCCCTACAGGGGATACACAGTACATATTGTGTATAAATATGAAAAAAAAAGTAAGTAAAACAATATATCTCTTTTAAGATATCGTGAATTATCAAAATTTCTTGTATTGTATAAGGAGAAAAGTACTGAATTATTCTATTAAACTTTTTATTATACAATTAAATAAAACGTAACTTAAAACAAAAGTAGGCCAGATGACAACGCTCTAGCATACACTTTAGAAAATTACTGCATAAACATTATTGCTTTAACATACAGGTCCTTATATCAATACTAACATCCTATCATGATGTCACAAAACAATATTTGTCAAACAGTAGATGTCGAAGCTACAGAATAGTGTACTTGGCTAGAGTGGTATTCATTAGTTAGGTATTCATTCAGTTCAATATATCGTGTATGGAGCAGATATGCCGTTTATTTTAACGCTAATAACACTTTTCTTCATGAAAATCCATGACCAAACTAATATGTCATTTAGATAATTATCTAAATAATTATCTAAAAATATACATAATACATGTATATACACGTATTACATTATAATGTATACCTATGTAACCCTTACATTGACCTGTGAATTGTCGTATCACAATCTAGAGAATATCAACAACATATTTTGATTGATTGCAAAGTGGCGACTGTTTATTGACTGTTCGAAGCCAAGTCTGCTTTGCCAAGGCAGTTTTATTGTTTAATGGAAACGAACAACCATCTGTTCCCGTGGGTTATGCTGTAAATATGAAAGAAACGTACGAGAACACACAAGCATGAAATATGAAAATCATAAATAGAATATCTATGCCGATCTAAAACTGGTTGCACTACTTACAGGACTGCAGAGTGGCTCCACCAAATATTGTTGTTTTTTATGCGAATAGGATAGCAGAGCCAGAAACCATCATCATGTCGTTAAAGAATGGCCGTTACGTGAAACCTTATGCCAGGTCTGAAAAACGTCCTTAATGAACCCTTAGTAGAGCAGCAGAAAATTTATTTACCTCCTCAGCACTTAAAACTAGGGCTTATATAAAAAAAATGTTAAAGCCTTAAATACAGAAGGAAATGATTTTCTTTATTTCAAATGGAAATTCGTATAAGTGAGACAAAGCTGAAATAAGGAATGTTCGTTGTGCCGCAAATGCGAAAACTTTTTAAAGACGAAAATTTTGAAACTACACTTTCGAGAAAAGAAAATAGGGCGTGGACTGCCTTAAAAAATGTTCGCATCAACTTCCTAGGTAAAAAGAAATCGGAGAACTAAAAATCGAGTTGAAAAACTTATCCAATCTTACAAGATGTTAGGTTGCAATATGTCACTTAAGCTGCATTTTCTTCATTCTTCCCTTACAATTTAGGTGCAGTTTCAGACGAACACGGCGAATGATTTAATCAGCAAATTGCTCAAATGGAGAAACGATTAGTGAAAATACACCCCAAACGTGTTAGCGGACTACTTGAGCCCTCAAACATGAATCCGATCCCGGCGAATAAATGCAAGAAAAGGACACACAACAAAATAATTTATTGATTGTATTATACTTTTTTTCTCTGGATTGCTTATGGTTTGGGTTTCTCATATTTTATATTCTTCTTTCCTTCTTTAAAAACTTATGGGTGATAGGTAAAAACTAAGCTCATATTTGAATTCAGCACATTACGGTAGACCGCAAAAACCCAAAAAAATATCAGGGGGCGACAAAAAGTTTCAAAATCAAAATTGTGCAATTTGTCCAATGACAAATATCTACCGACCACTGAACAGCATATTAATATACATAAGATCGACTAGAAAACGTTCTGTGCCGATCTCGGTTTAAAGGGGCTTTACTGAACCTCTCATTGATGAGAGGTTCAAATAAAAGGCTTCAAGTAAATTATATAACTATGTGCATATTAAGAATGTATATTTTACAAACATGTAGCGAATTGTGTCGACGAAAATCAACTATACAGTGGTCTTACCTAGGAAGAATCGTCCTAGATATCACACAGACGAGATCTAATTAGTTCGAAATCCTGATCTGATGGTGAATAACGATGAACGAGAAATCATTATCGATTCAAAAATTAAGTTTTATAAGAATAGCCCTTTGAAGTGTATTAAATTTTAAGCAAAATTAATTGGATAAATGTTAAATACATACATTTTCATCAATTTATAAAATTTTTAGATTAATATTTAATATTACTGTTTTTGTATTACATACTTAGGTGACAAGTTTTATAGTGCCGCCCCTATGTTATGACACACATTTCCGGACCCTAATGATCATCTGTCCATCCTTCAGAGTTCAAGTTTTTCAGAGTTGAATGCGCATACTAACGAATGTATACGACCTTTATAAAAAGACTATTAAAACTACTAGTGTTAATGTTCCACCAACAAAACTTCAAAACCTCTTTAGTCTTGAAGAAACGTTGACGCGTGGAAGAAACACGTAGTTACTTGTCATTTTCACATTCCAAGTTTTCGTATAATTTTCGAAGCAACCGTACGGAGTGTTTACATCGGGTGTGTACAAAGAGTGTGTACTTGTGTGTATGGCTAAGTGGTTCTGCAAAATCGATAGGAACCTTGGATGGCTCCTAAATGACACACCGAGTATTTTTTGTAAAATTATAATAATGTCGTTTATAATTGTAAATAGTTTAAATACTTAAGTTGTAAATAAGCATCAAAGTACCTAATCAGTTTGTATTATCTTTTTTTCAAAATTCCAATTTCTATTTTTAAATCTATGTGTGCTGTGTATGAATAAAAGACAATTAAAATTTTTGAAAAATCGCTTCCGTGAGTTAAAATTTTTGTGCCACGGCATCAATTGAAGGCCCATTTTTTTCTTGTTCTATGTAGCGCATAACACGTATAACATTTTACAACAACAGTCACGGTATTCTATAAATTACAAATTATTTTTTAAGGTTTTCTTTATTATCATCGTCCAACTTTGACTATTCACCACCCTTCATACAAAAAGTGCTACATGGAATGTACAATTGTTCTCAAAAAATTGGCGCATCTAATGCAGATTCCAAAATATTAATAAAAGCACAAATAGTAGCTCTAATTGTTTAAAAAAAATATTATTCAGCCACATCGTTCTCAATTTCGAGCTAATTTCGATGGAATGTCACATAAATAATCGTCATCTGGCGTACATCAACTTTCCAAAACATTCTTAGGTATTTCTAAGTATATGAATCTTGACTCGAGAAATTCCAAGAGAAAGGTAATAAAAAAAGGAATACTTGGGTTCCGTGATATCTGGTATTTATCTTAAATGATCCGCCACCCTTTACAAGCTGAGGCAGGGCTGGGTTACGAGAGTGGGTTACAAGAGTTATGTTAGAAACAGGAGGGAACCCCCTGGACCGCCGGGACTAAAGCATTCTAATTTTGCCATGTTAATATGTATTACATAAGATTAATGCCCTAATAAGTTGAGTACAATTTAAAAGGGTAATTTGTAATGATTTTAAAAACATTGAGCCCGGGATAATTCCGGTTGAAAGAAATGAGATAAACGAACTTAAAATTAAAAATTGCTTCCAATTTTATACGAAGCGAGAGACGTTCCTCGTCCTTTGTTACTCGCACGTCAAAAGTCGCAGATCCGGAATTCGATCTTATGTTGTGACATATCTTACGTGCCAGTGACGAAGAACGAACGCGTCGATTACATCCTGACCAAAAGATCATACTGTTGTGTTCCCTTGATGGTATCGCCCTCTAGTGCCGATAAAGTCCGAATTGAGGTAATACCATGTAGGTAACGTCACAATATGCTCTACTGGTCAGGATTCTGGTCAGATATGTCACACTGATGAGATCTAATAAGATCGAAATCCGGATCTGTGACTTTTGACGAGGAGTTACAAAGAACAAAGAACCTCTCTCGCTTCATCTGAACTTTACGGTTTTACCGTTAGAGTGCGATGAAAGTGCTTTGTCGGTTCTCCGAAATATGGTTAGTCCCATTAAAATGCAGTAGAGAGTGAGTGATACCATGAAGGCAACACCACAGTACTCAATTTTTAAATTTTGAGGAAATTCGATTTTTACCACTTTTCTAATAAAATTAGATTGGTTAGAAGTTTTTTTTCTGTGTCCACAGCACTCTAGATTTAAAAATAGAAATCTCCAAATTTCGAGCCACTTGCAACAGTGCAAACCTCAAACTGCATAGGTATCTCTTTCTGTTCAAAAGTCATTGAGTGTATCGTATCAGTGGCGGCTCGTCAGGGGAGGCAGAGGAGGCAGTGCCTCCCCAATGAAAATTACAAATAATTTTTTTTTATATATATATAAACCTACCTATAATACTTTAATTACCTTTCATTTTTCAATTCATATATCAGGTAAAAAAAATAATTTCTAAAAATAAAAATATTAATAAATATATGTCAAAGGAGTTCATGCACTATTATTTGCAACATATTAGCCCTCATAAACGACCCAGCGCCTAGTATATCGCCTTGGTGGCATGCCTCCGATTGTGACAATGTTGATACAATGTTTTCACATATGTATTGGGGCTTCGCGCTTCGCAACAACCTGTGTTGCTAACAAATTTAACCCTTAACTCCAATGGCATTAAAGGTCATTTAAAAAACCGCATAGCGGAGACAAACACGCCCACCTCCCACCTCTCACACGTGATAGCGCAGAAATGAAGTTATTTGATTTCATGAACCTAACAACCTAATTTACAAAATTTAATTTCTTTTATTGTTCTGTGTTTTGGAAATTTATTCCAATGGTGCCGTTATTCTTGTCGGGTTTTTTGAGTGTTTTGAGTGGTATAGGAGGGTAATAATTATTGAAAGTGTAGCATATTACTTACGTAAGTCATTATTTGAACGTTTTGTTTAATTAACTATATATAAAATTATAATGGAGGTAACTGGCGAGTGTAGCAGTTTGTTTCATAAAAATAACAATACGAGTTGTCATGACACTCAAATATATATTCGAACCTGCAATGATACTGTTGAGTATCATATAAAGTACAAAAGTCGCCTGTTTTATGAGGATAATTTATTTGTTAAAGGTTTAAGAGTACCACTGCCAGATCTAGGTAAAACTTTGTTAATACGTGATATGATAAATGCAAATGGCTAAGTGGTTCTCTAACTTTAAATACAAGTACATTATTGTGTTGGCCGTGTTGTATTATTTTCAAATCGTGCAGAAGATGCTTGGACAAAGTCTAGATTTGATAAAATATTAAAACTTTATCGCATTCAGTTGACACATTTGGTTACACACACACAGGTGTTACATCAGAAAATTACATCTTTTAGGTGAACAAAATATTATGACTGTGATCAATTCAGCTCGTCTATTCTAAATTGATGCAGTCCTGGCAAAAAATCCGAAATTTGTTTCACTGCATCTTTTGATTTAAAATAATTTGACGGAAACTCTATACCTTCCCGATGGTTTTGCTGAACCAATAAAATATAATAGGTACATAATGTTAGACAAATGTACTTAATATATTTTATTGACCAAGTAGAGGTCCTTCTTCTAACTATGCGGTATCTTACTAACAATGTTTACCATTTAGGAAAATTTAGGGAAAAAAATTTTACAAATTATGTTTGCCTCCTCAAAAAAAAAGTCACGAGCAGCCACTGTATCGTATCTTCGTAGAAACCCGGTATATAATAAATGAAAAGTATTGTAGAAAAAAAAACCTATATACCTACTCAGTCCGCCCCTGTCATGTCTCAAAATTCCCATATCTAGGTAACATCTATCGAACCAAAAACTGGACGTTTTCCACGAAACACCGAACTACTACACTTTTCTCGACGCGCGTTTCGCCAACCAAGCATCTTCAGGAGAAGATTAAAACTAAATTCTAGCCTACACACTTGCACTATTTATATAAAATTTGTTGCCACAGTTCACTGAACAGTAACCGTCTTTGTTTATCAGAGCAAACAGTGGACTGGTGGGTATCGGACCATTGCCCTTATTCATACTATTGTTACACTTAATGATTTCCAAACTTTCAAAAGCATCCAACTGTCTACTGTTTGTTACATTTCTAATTAATTTTAAATTATTTATGCCTATCCTGTGGTTGTTGTCAAAAGCGTGTTGGGCAACACAAGATTTTTCTGTTCTGCCATATTTCAAATGAGCCATGTGTTCTTTAAATCATAGATCTTTTTGTTTGCCCAATATACTTTTGATCACGATCTTTACAACTTATTTCGTATATTCCTGACTTTTCGTTATTGTCGATTTTGTCTTTGGGGTTACTCTGTAATAAACTACGTCTGTAGTTTATTTTTAGAATTATAAACCAAATTGATATTAATATTTTAAAAAAATTTATATAGTCCGCGGGTGAATTTAGGTTCATATGGTAACGAAGCAAATTTCTAATTGCCAGTATCTCTACGAAAAGTCGTTGAATTGTACAGGGTTCTCTTAAATTTATACTTTCTTATTAACTTATCTATTAAATGGACTGAGTAACCGTTACCCTTAGCTATATTCTTAATTAATTGTTTCTCATGTTCAAGCCTCTCTTTACTGAGGGGGAAATTTAACAAACGGCGAATTAGAAAATTAAATGGGTAACTCCTTGTCACCTTTCATTGCAAACCTTTTTATGAGTAAATTTGAGACAGAAGTAAAAGATAAATTCGAGTATTTCCCTAGAGTTTGGTTCAGGTATGTGGACGACATCTTCGCGATATTTGATACAAAAAGCAATTAGTTTAGATAATTTTGTTGCTACCATTTTTAGATGTATTAGTTATTAGAAATAGTGAAAATAAGTTAGAGGTTGATGTTGCGGCGCT
>JAPWTK010000903.1:0-129387 GCA_029963805.1 Aromia moschata
ATTTCTACAAATCTTAATTTCAGGTACACACTAGGAATTTTCGGATCAGTTGATTTTTCGACAAGTAGTAATTTGGAGAACGAAATACATTTCTCTTTGGTTTGAGCAATTACCGAAACTGGTTCTTGATTTAATGCTAATTTCTTAGTAAATAAATGCCAGTCATAATTTTTGAAGTTACGAAAAAATACCGGAATATATTTTGGAACTGTAAAATTCAAATTATGTTAACTTCTAAAAACATTACTTGCTTTAAACTCCACCCACTGTCACGTTTATGAAGTCAGATGCCATGGAAATCATCTCTTTCTTTACTTTAATCATCTCTTCATACATTTCTCGTAAATCCGTAGAAACAGTTACAATTTTATTCTTGGTGTTGAAGGACTTAATGTCGGATAGTTCTTTATCCGGTATAACGTAAAGACCAAAGAGTTCAAAATTCACCTCAATCATTGATCACACCTAACACCTTGTTTCACTTCCTCAACAAATTCAGATGGATTCGAGCTGGTAAACCGGTAGCTAGCGATCCTATTCTTAAAAGCATGCTGTAGTTTTACAACACCATTTCCCAAATTTTCTACAATAGTCTGCTCCAATTTTTTCGATCAGTTCCAGATAAATTGCTACAGACTTGGCGACTCGTTCCTGCACTTGTAAATGGTTGTTTATTAAGTTTAACTTTTTTACACGGTACGCCATCACTCGCATTCCGAAACAGACAACATTGCCGCATATGTCGGATTAAACTACTCGTAGAAACGAACTCTCGGTTACAACGTTCACACTTCATCGTGTTGCTGCTGCATATTGTCGACGTAGACTAACAAAATAATAATTGTATTTCTATATTTATCAAATCCAGCCAGCAGCGTTCTTTGTGTTTCATATAAGCTGACCGTTACAATTTATTGTTATCGCATTCTTTCAACGTTCGTTGTTTCCTGTTATTCATACACAAGCTGACCATGAAACTTTTTTTATCGCATCCGGCCAGCAGCGTTCTTATCAGCTTCGTCGTCGTCATCGGTTAATAATAAATACTTAAAACTAAAATTCAACAATTTTAATTCATAACCCCAATATCGCCTCCTAGCCACGTGAACCCTGCCGCGATGTAGCACAAAGCACACCGCAGCCATCTTGCCGCTACGACCAATCATCTTTCCGCCGTTAAATCTCTGACGATGAGACCTTTCGTTTGATATGTCGCATGACATATTTAAACGTGTAAATACAGAAACTAGCTTCCTAGACCCTCTTGGCATTTGAAACTATTAAAAACGTATCCCTCACGACAAGGCCTTTCCATCGATACCGCACACATCGAAATCGGACGACCGGAAGTGACGTTTTTATTGCATATTTGGCATCTGGTCGTCTCCAGCAACGCGAATATAACATTAGTTTGTGCATATATCAACTTTTTCGACACCGGAAGTGATGTCCTCGACCAGCTCGATGGATATATAGTTATTTGACTTCATCATTTTTTTCTCTATACTGCCGCCATGTTTGTTTTTCTCTCATCACTGCGCATTATTCTTCTTAAGCCCCTGTATGCGACCCCTTATCTCTACTCTAACGAGCATCCATTAGTTCCGAACGCGGGCCGAGCGTTTATCAGTAGATGGCGCAGCAAGTAGCGAGCGTCAGTAGCAAAACGCGGTAATTTCAATTGTCTCCCTTATCCATGCTCAGCCAGCGCTTCCTGTTTACGCTATTATATAGTTTAATTCCTCCTACAATCTATCTAGCGGATAGCACACTGGTGTAAGGCGTAGGCCTCCAGTCGTGAGGTTGCGGTTTCGATCCCTGCACATTCCCCGGCTTTTTTTCAGACACAATAAAAAAAATATAACTACGTGTGACGTCACAACGTGTATACTTCAAATCTACAATTTAATTCAAAACGCAAAGTCCTTTATCTCAGCTTCCCAGCCACGTCACCGCCTGCCACCAAACAATTATTATAATTACAAAACAGCAAAGTCGCTTATCTCCGCGCGCCGCACGTCGTCATCTTGCCAGCTACAACCAATCACCTTCCTCCTTCTACGGAGCGCTCTCTTGTATGCGCAGTAAAAATCTGACTGTTAAGACAAGATGGACGCTGAGTGTGTGACGTCACAGGCATACAATAGTAAACGGCTAGGGTTACAGAACACGGCCTGGCGGTTATCGGTAGGTGGCGCTGCAAAGTGAACGCGCGCAGAACTTAAATGTTTCTCCCTGCAGTATGACGTTACGAGATGTGACGTCACAATGACGTAACGCCCACGCCTGACCTTGTGCACTTCCTGTTACAGAAGCCCCATTCCAACCCCTACTCATAAGTTGTTATTTCGGAAGCAGCTTTGTGAATTAGCAGTTGGTTTGTACCTGGCTTTTTCGTTTCCCTTGTAGGAACAGAAACTGCAGTCATAAGTTGTTATTTCGGAGCATCTTTGTGAATTAACATGTGTTTGGTTAAATAGTTTTTTGTGGGGGGGGGGTCTTTGTGAACTTAGCATGTGTTCGGTTAAACGACTTTCCGTTTCGCCTTGTAGGGGCAAGACTGCAGTCAGAAGTTCTTATTTAGAAAGACTTCCAGTGAATCAGTAGTGTTGAGACAAAAGTCCCTTACAGTTCGTCACGTAAGGACAACGTAGCAATGATAACGTGTTACCGCTACGTCTTCTATTAATTTGTGATCCTCGGGATATTCCAATTTTATTTCATTACCATCCTGAGGAAATAACAGATGTCAATTTGCTTCGAATATTACAGGGTGATATTGTTACCTGAGTAGGGTCCCAGTTGACAGACGTGTGGTTTGTCTCCTGCTTATAAGATCTATCCATAAAGGATTTTATTTTCAGTATCTTCAGAAAGTATCACACTGGAATTAATTAGTGAAATAGTGTTATCTGTATTCCTAAAAAATATACGGTGATATTAAACACATAGTTAATATGCTTTCTACAATTATTAAAAGTATTTGGGCTTGTAGAAAAAACTCATTTTCACTTGTGCTAATAGGCCTATGGCGGACTAGATAAAAATATATCGAAGATATTGCACTTTCGGGTTATCAAATCGCATCCACTTCCTCATTTCAAATGGAAATTAAAATGTTTCTTTCTTATTGCATATTTAGAGTACAGACGTTATTTCAGGTAAATTTTTCATGACATTTTCCTAGGCCTATCATGTACCGATTTTGATTTATTTCCGGTGTTTTGAAATTTTATTCATTAGCGCCATAACCTTTGAAACTGTCTGCAGTGGTCATTTTAGAAAATTAAATATCGGTACTAGCAATGTTGTTAGTAGAATCCTCAATCTATGCAGCAATGCTTTTATCATCTTTCAATTATGTACATACAAGGTGTGCTGTGTTAAAATAAAATGAAACTACCAACAGAACTACCACCAACTCAAATGTTGAAAAACTTAGTTTTTGTAAAATAGCAGCTAGAGGGCTCTGTATACAGTACTCTTTACGAACTAAAATGATCATAACTTTTTTTTAAATCTACTATATGGCTTTTTAATAAAAAATATTTAATTTTTATGCGTTTCTAAACAAAAGAGGTACGAGATTGTGTAAATTAAGTAATGAATCTGGCAACAGGTTAATGTGGCAGGTTAACATGTAAAATAATGACGGTAGGTTAACATGTATTAACAATGCACCTACAGTACAAGCTTGAACTTGTTAGAATCATTTGTTTGTTCTTTATTTTCGTAAACCATCTTTTTCTAGTGCGTTTAAAAAATGAGTGACATTAAATTTCAGCAACGGTCAGCTATCAGGTTTCGCTTCAGACTTGGACACAGTGCAACGGATACTATTGCAAAACTTCAACACGCCTACGGAGGCAGTGTTTTTTCAAAGCCCAGGTTTTTCGGTGTTTTAAAGCATTCTCAGAAGGAAGAGAGCCGATTGAAGATGAACCACGCAGTGGAATAGATAGAGAGTTTTGCCTCCAGGCCAAACAGTAAATGAACACTTTTACAGAGAGGTTCTTGAAATTTCAAAAAAGGGTCATGCGTGTGAGACCAGATATGAAGAACAACTGGATGTTGCATCACGACAATGCGCCTTGTAAAACCTTTCCCTGTGGCTCCTCAACCTCCCTCATTCGCCATTCGTAGAGTTGCCACCTCCATGAAAATGACCCGGAGACTCCGGGTTTCCACGCAGTATCTCCGGGCTCCGGGTTTCTTACGTTATTCTCTGGGTCAGCTTTGAAATTGAAATTTGTATCTATAAATTTATATAATTGTGAATCATGTATAATAGTTTCATGTATATGTAGTTTAAAATATAGATTATTTGTTTGAATTCTGGCGCGTTTCTGTCTTTAGAAGGGAGTATCGGTACATAGTGCAATCTAGAGGCAGCCAAACCAAGTGAATCTCTTAAAAAAGCCTATGCAAATGAAAAATATCAATGGAAACAACACAAGGTATAATTATTCGATGTATTTATTGCACAATATTTTATACACAATTTCAAAATATTTTTTACAGGACGCAGAATAGGAAGAAATTAATAATAAAACAAAAGAAAAATATGAGCATCACCAAAAAATGTAACATAAAATGTTAATTCAATGTTAAATTAATTAATTAAAATCTATTTAATTTATAAATAGTATTTATTACGGTCACGAAGATCGTATTCCACACAACTCAACCAATTGTGTTTCTTCAAAAACACAATTCGGCACAAAAATCGCCTTCTTCAAATACTGCGCGCTGCTTTACCAGATACTGACACTACTGAGTTCTAATTTTATTCGAATAAAAAAATTTCAAAAAAGTCTCATTACTTAATTTACACACCTCGTATACTTGTCAAAGTCCGCCAAAGTTTGTCGTTTCGGAACAGTTTCAAATTTTATCGTTTGATGCTTGAAAACTCAGTCTTTGACGACCTATGTTCACATTAGCATTAGAAAGACGAACGAGTGAAGGAATACAAACGCTGAACACGACCTTTCCCTGATTTGTGCATATTATTGTGACTTAGCAACCACAAAAAAATTATTTTATTGATATTGGAAAAGTTACCCGTCACATTTTTCCTCCTCCGTTTTAATATCGAGCTCCTCTGACTTAATAGCCTCTCGATCGTCACATTCCATTATGTTTTCTTGTTTCGCTAAACATTCAGTGACGAATTGGTAGTAGTTTAGCAAAGACGTTTGACATGATAAGCAGATTTTAGGATCCCTTGTGGATTTTATATCCTAAAAAGAAATCAAATCGTATACAACAACTATTATGCAATTAACAAATATTTTAACAGATAATTTAAAAATACGTTTCGCTTTTACATCTTCGGTAAACCTTTTTAATAATAATAACCCTGATTGTACAGGGCAATTTTTTGAAGACTGACTATCAACTAATAGTGTGTTATGTATTTTGATGCAAAACGAAATCTGGTATTGGAATCGCATCATAGGTGCAGGATTGCAATATTTGGGACCGATAATTTTACTACTGGTTAGTATAATTCAACGTTCGATTAGCAGTTAAATCTTAAGCTATTGCTAAAGTTTTTATATTGCTATTAGTCTAATCAAAACCTAATAAAATTTTTTATTTTTTATAAATTTTTCTACACATGGACCGAATGTTCAAGACTTATTCAAGGACGAAGACGATAAAATTGTCGATTTTTTTAGTAAATATGAGAACCTGATGGTTGGTAGAACCTGAAATTCTTCCCACATACTATTTTTGGCGGTGATTACTAGAAGGCTGTAACAGCAAAAAACTTTATATGAAATTGTGATAAATAAAAAAAATGTGTTTGGTTTGTGGGACAACAAACCAAACTACCTGGAGCAGGTTCTGGAACTTTGGAACGGGCGTGGAAACAAAAAAACTGGATGTTTTCCACGAAACACCGTACTACTCTACTTTTCTCGACGCCCGTTTCGCCAACTATGTTGGTATCTTCAGGGGAAAATTAAAACTAAATTCTAACTTACACAATTCCACTATTTATAATTAATTCGTATTTGGACGTATACTTATTCGTATATTGCCACGGTTCACTGAAGCGCAACATATGTGTGTGCTGAACAAGGAAAACTGTGGACTAGTGGGTATCGGACCATTGTCCTTGTTCATAATACTGTTACATTTCATGATTTGTAAACTTTCAAAAGCATCCAACTGTCTACTGTTTGTTATATTTCTAATTCATTTTAAATTAGTTTTGTCTATCCTATGGTTTTTGACAAAAGCATGTTGGGCAACATAAGATTTTTTCCGTTCTGCCATATACTCCCTGACTTTTCGTTATTGTCGATTTTGTCTTTGGGGTTTTCCAAAAGCGGCTGTAGTTTATTTTTAGATATATAAACCAAATTGACATCAATATTTTTAAAAAAATTATCTAGTCCGCAGGTGAATTTAGGTTCATATGGTAACTAAACAAATTTCGAATTGTCAGTATCTACGAAAAAGTCGCCTTATTAACTTATAATTTATGCTTCCTTATTAACAGGAAAATTTTGTAAGACCAATTGTCTCAGCAAGAGGATCCCTAACTATCGGTTGTCAAAATTGTTAACGAACGAGTTCGAAAATTTGCCTTATGCATTAACAATATCAAAAATATCCAATTGCAAGAAGGTGAAATTTTGGTCTCGTTTGATGTATGCTCATTGTTTCCAAGTGTCCCAATCCCACAAACTTTGGACTACCTCAGGGAAATACTCAAATTAAATGGTTTAGACGATAAAATTATTAAGGAATACATTAATCTTACTAATTTTTGTATGAATCAAAATTGTTTTCAGTATAATGGTGAATACTTTCAACAACATGGGGAACGGCATTGGGTAACTCCTTGTCACTTTTCATGGCAAATTTTTTATGAGTAAATTTGATACAGAAATAAAAGATAAATTCGAGTATTTCCCTAGAATCTGGTTCAGGTACGTGGATGATATCTTTGTGGTATTTGATACAAAAGCAATTATTTTAGATAATTTTGTTGCTAAATTAAATAATCGTTTCCCTACCATAAAATTTACATATGAAATAGAACACAATGAACAGCTGTCATTTTTAGATGTATTAGTTATTATAAATAGTGAAAATAAGTTAGAGTTTGACGTATATAGGAAAGAAACCGCGATTATTAGATATATTCTCAACGATTCACACCACCCTTTTCAACATAAAATGGCAAGTTTTAATTTTCTAATTCACCGTTTGTTAAATTTCCCCCTCAGTAGAGGTTTGAACATGAGAAAAAATTAATTAGGAATATAGCTAAGAATAACGGTTACTCAGTCCATTCAATAGATAAGTTTAAGAAGATAAAATAAAGAAGCATACATTTAAGAGAACCCTGAACAATTCCACGATTTTTCGTAGAGATTTCAAAATCTGCTATAGTTGAATAGAAACGCAATTTATATTGGTTTGAAAATGAAATAGATTTTACTGTGGCGGTTGGTGCCATGGTTTGCAGGTTTTTGCAAAAAAAAAAATCATGGAAAAAACGCCTTGTTGTGTGACAACATTCCTATACAGGGTGATTGATTGAAACCATTCCTGTTTTTCTTTTAATTTGTTCATTACCGCCATAACTTCTGTTACGGCGCTTTTTTGTTTTATGTACAAGTTGTTTACACCAGAACTACCAATTAGCCCAATATCAAACCATTCAAACTCAAATTTTGTAAATACAATAACCCATATTTTACTTCACATCTTAATGTGAAATTAAAACCTGCATCGATCTACATATACAGTGAAACCTCTTGTTACGGACACCTCTAATAGACGGACAAATCTCTTGAACGGGCACTTTTTTGTCGATCCCGAATTCATTATATTATTTCTTATATGTTCGTACGTCTCTGGGACGGACCCTCTCTTGAACAGATTAGGAGAACATAATTTTTAATACGCATAAGCAGAGAAAATAAATATCTGCGTTCATTACTGCGGTAATGAACCGTAAATATGTCGCCGAAACGTAGCGTTTTAAAGTTTAAACAAAAAGTTGAGGAAAAAGATCTTTGATAGGGAGAAATTTAGTGTATGTGATTTAGCAAAAAAACGCATTGAAATTGGAAAAAAATAGGTAGCTGATATCATTAAAAAATAAGGGACACTTATTACTCAAACTTCACTCAAATATCAATGTAAATGAGAAACCAAGCTTCTAAAAGAAGAGGGCAGAAATATCGATAGATTGTGTCATGAGCAAGAAACCGTGTCCGATGAACCAGATGATGAACATACAGAAGAGAGACATATAAACAGGCACTTATTTGTTGAAGCACGTGGTGACCTATCTGCTTTAGATTTAATTATCTAAGTTGCATCTGCACTTCCAAGATTCTTTAATTAACAAGAAAACTCGGCAAAACCACAATACTAGAATATTTTAAACAAAAACAAACGTTTTAAAATACATACACACATGCTTTTAAATTATATAATACCTATTTGTTTATATGTATATAAAGCATTTTTTTCCTTTGTATGTAGCGTTTAATAAATAATAGTATTCTGTGGTTATTATTAAATAATTAAAAATGGTTTAAAATCAATAGTACGCTTTTACAGTCGCTCATAGTTATACCTCTGTTGATGGACAACTATCTTAAACGGACACTTTTTCAGGGTCCCACAAGTGTTCGGTCAAAAGAGGTTTCACTGTATTAGCATTTCCTATGCCTATATTCAACAGTTTTTTAATTAATTTTTTGCACCCACACATTTTTTTAGCACCAGCCACAACTGCCTTGTTTACAGCTAGTTGTATTTTGGCCTTTAATATATGCTAACTACAAAGTTAACTATTTTCATATGGGCAAACAGGACCTTCTTTACTTACAACTTCTGGAATACATTTGGCAATAATATTGTCTGCAAAATTCTCACTGAAGACATTCAGATCAACACAATAATCCCTTTTCAAACATAGCCGGCACACGGCATAATCGGAATCGCTTAAGGTAGCAACACCGGGATTTTCCATCAAATAGGCCACCTCCACTATATCTACTTCCATACTGTTCATAGTCCTGATAAAGGGAACCGTGCGGTCTTCCGAATATAAACAAACGGATTTAAATTCGAAAAACGTGTAAATACTGTCTGCACAACTTTCGCATATTACGTAGTCCTCGTCTAAAGAAAAATCCTGAAAAACAAATCTCTGTTAGTTTTTTTTAGATACTCCTCATTAAGAGACTTTTAATTTTAAAATTATTTGCAATATTTTAGCATCTAATGCCTGCATCAATTTGATTTGGAGACTTTTCAAGAGCACTTACTATTTTCAATAGTAGAACGTCGAGTATTTCTCGTATAATCTCTTCAATAACTTGTGAATCTTTCGACTCTTTGAAGCAAAGTTTACAGGCTTTCCGTGCCGTCATTTTTTTATAACGAATTACACTGATTACAAGGAGTAACACTTATTGTTTTTATTCTACATCTCGATATTTTGTGGTTTCTAAACAGAATTCCAAAACGAATGGCATTTATTGCCGTTTCTTTAGTCGAAATTTCTATGTCTTGTTAACTTTCCACTTTCGCAGTTGCGATAATGTAAATTAAAATTCTACGTGTGCCATACTTAACCTAACTATTTCTTCTGCTTCTGGGGTTATTACTTGCGAAGTTAGTGTTATTGGGCGCGTTCAACTACGGAAGTGATCTGTGGCCACTAGATTATCGCTATTCAAGCACTAATTCGTTCTGTTTGAATGGATAACTGAAAGCAATTAGCATATGCCTAAATTGGTACATTAAATTTGACCCCAAACCCGTAGGTAAACGATGTATATTTCAGAATGTTCAAAAAGAAAATGAAGCTTCTTGGCGGCATTAGTTGTTGTCAAAAGTTGATTTTTGATGAATGTCAGGAATACTGCTGTCTCATAATAAATTTGGCTAGAAGAAATGGAGGTCCGCAAAAAATTAGCGCTTACCTCAGCGCTAGCCCAGCGCTTGAACAGTTGAATGCGCCCACCCATCTTTCAGTCATAAAATTCAGCCACTCTTATCGAAGTCATCCTCGTTCAACTCATAAACGAGTTGTAGTTTGAATGGCCGGAACTTCTCTCACTTAAATACACTTATAACTGACTAATGAGAACCAACAAAAGTAGTTGGCAAGGCCCTGGAAAATTGCACTAAAAGCAATATATACAACGCTTTCTCCTCCTGTTGCAGTCTTCTGATTAGCGGAATCCTTAACACGTTGGCTGCCATGTCTACCCATTAGGGTTGACAGCTGACTTTGCTGACATTGGGCGCATTCAGGGACGCTCAGCCGCTGACCGCTATGTGCTAGTAGTTAGCCTAACCTGACAGTCAGCGGCTTAACACTCCCTGAATCGTTTGTATGACTTTCGCAAAGATCTAGAAAACGTAATATGTTCTATGGCATAGAAAACTTTCATGAATCATGTATTCATAATTCCCTGCCATATTCTGTGCTTAAAGACATTTAAAGGACAAAGGTTCGTTTTCTTTTTCATAACTTTTGTTTGAAAACAAGCAATACTTTCTTTTTCTATAACTTCTGTTTAAAAGTAGGTTAAAATTCAGTTGCTCACAGCACAGATAAAACGATAGAGAGAATCATGATAGAATTATTGTCCAGTCAGTATCTCAGCAATAATATTTTAGGCTTAGTAAATTGGTCAGCCGCTGAGATCAAAAAAGTGTCAGCCACGTCAATTCAGGGAAGTAGCTAAGTTAGCTACTCAGCCGCTGAACGTCCCTGAATGCGCCCAATTTAACCAAGAGACCGGTGTCGTGGTCTCATATCTGTCCGCCTCCAGAAGGCGCTGTAAGCAGTGCTGTGTTCGACGTCACACTGTTTGGTTTTAATAAAAATACAATCCGAATGTTAAATAAATATGGTTCGAAAGTGCTGTGTTGCATTGTGTGATATAAGAAGCGTTCCGAGGCGTCAGAATAACCGGACTTTATTTCCAATTACTGATGTATGTATGAAACGAAATATTTTCTTTGTTGTATTGTTAACGTTGAAGCATGTAACATGAAATATTTTGAGTACATTTTCATATAGATAATTACGAAAATTTGTAATAATTGAAAAGATAACACATTAACGAAAATAGATAATATATTAACGGAAATAGATAAATAAATTAACGAAAAATTTCGAGCGTCTGCCACATATCACTCACTGTATTCGCACCACGGACATTCACATGGACTCCAACCTCCAACGCATATAGCAGAACGACACTGCTTACAGCGCCTCTGGAAGCGTACATATTCGAGCCCCTCGCGTTATACAACGAAAAGCCGTGGCTCTGTCTTCTTAGTACTAGTCTTCTTGATTAAAACCGTGGCTAACGTAAAACACCAGGCTATGGCGCGTTTTATGTTTTAGAGTGTCACGTGACCAACTGAGGCCCATCACTCTTTACTCTTATTAATGTTTCCTCACAATTCTCACCTATTTTTATGTATATTTTTGATTTACCTTTTACAGGCTTTTTTTACGTCATTGATTTTTGTATTTTTAGCGATGGTTTTAGTTAAAAAAAATGGTTTCTGGAGTCTACTTTATGAAGGTAGATACCTAGTTATAATTACTAATTATGTACATACCTATAGGTATACGAGCCTTTATAGGATTTGATTAAATTGGTTTGCTTTTTAATAAAACAATAGTAAGTAACTAATATGAAATTATTAATGATCACAATTAAAAAAAAAACAAATGGGTAGGTAGTTACTAAGTAGGTAGGTAATCGTAAAAATTAAAATACTGTATAAAATATAAAATATAAAAAATAAAAAAAAGAAAAATATAAAACACAACTTAAGTAGTATACAATGAACTTAATTAAACATCTTTGTACTGAAGTCTTGAATCTAGATCTAGACTACCTACATTATAATAGATTGGTACAGATATTTAGGTAAAGATATAAGTACAAAAATAAGTAAGATACCTAGATATTAAGTAAAATACAAAACTAAGATGATTTTAACTTCTTAATTTTTCTAGCCTGGTCATTTTTAGACTTAGCTTCTGCTGCTAAATCATTTTGTTTTTTGACAAAATTGTTTAGCATAATTTTGCAAGAAGTCTGATTTATTTTAACCAATTTTCTTTCAAATGAATCATTACAATTACAATTTTCAGCATGAATGTCAGATATGTGGTTTTTCAGAATCATTAGAGACACTTTATAATGTTGACAACTGATTCGATCCAATCAAAAACTGTTTTAACAAATCAGGATTATTGCAGATAATTTGCATTACATGCCATGCAATAGCCACTGGAATTACGGCCTGTTCAGATGGTAAAATCAATTTTCCTCTGTCAAGCTCTAAGTTAAATCATTAGGTAGATTAAAATCAATTTCAGTTGTTGAAAGCAGCCATTCGCTACATATCATACACTGTTTATGGCGAAGCTGCTTAGAACTGCATACCCACCAATATATGCCAAGACAGTTAAATTTTCTTTAGAAATCATGTCTAAAGAAAAATCAACATAGAAAAATCAGATATATCAACAGACTTTTGAATATCTTCATCATACTTTGGTAAAACGGTTTTTAAAGGAATGTTGTCTGCGGAACATGTAAATAGTACCGCATTTTTAAATCTAATTTTTCTTTCACTTTCAAGTAATTGAACAAAACTTATGTAATAATTAGCACCGCTTAGTTGACGGTACTGACTGAACCTGCCTTCTAAAATATCATTTTCAAATTTACCAAGGAGTAAATAATCGATTTTATAGTTACTGAACATTAAAGAATCAAAACTAAAAATGCATCGACTGTATTTATTATTGATGTAAAAGTTTCATTTGACAAGCCACGTTTAGAACCTACAAATTTTCTCCATAATTTTAACCATTCTGACATTTTTTGTAAGTACTCGATAGGTAGCGTGCTATCACATCTAATAGGTTCCCTAAATTTATCATTAAATCTATGACCTTCAAAAAGGTGTTCTGACATTAACAATTTTCCACCACTTGATAAATATGTCTAAAAACATACATGTCTCATCAACATTGTTAAGGCTACTAGCTTGTTCCGAGGCATATTCTTTGGAAGCATAATTTAAGGCAGCCACATTTTTTTCATGAAACACATTTAAGGTTAACTTAACGTTTTGTTTTTGAATTGTAGTAGGATAAAGAGTTTTGTAGGATAGCAAATGCCCAAGTTTTACTAAAGAATTTTTTCCAATTCATACAAAGCCTCCAAATTTTTAAAATCAGCAGTGCATAATTTATTGGGGTCTATTTCAAGCAAATTGGTGTCAAATTTAGGGAATTGAAAAAGAGGATCGTTTTATTATTTCACTTATCCAATTACTTTTTATACATTTTTATTATATGAACCACATCAAATATGAAAAATAACTTTCTAGAGGAATCACAAGGATGTGGTGCAAAGGTTGCAAAGTACCGTTTTCTGAAAACATCGCATAAGCTTTTCGTTTATAGCATTGTTATCAGATATTAAACTTATTACTAAACCTAATTTTTCAACCTCTCGGAGAACATTTGATATAAGTTCCTTTAATTGAACTGCTGTCAAATTATTTACAGGAATTAAACTTACTACTCCTATATTTTGACAAAATACTGGATATCATGAAAACTTGGAAAGTTTTTGCTGCTTTTGATGAGTCAGTCTGACTTGGAACCAAAAAAACAGTGCTGTTGTTTTTAATAGCCGGCACTTAGCTGTGAATTTATGTAATTTCAACTAAATGTATATTTATCAGAAACTCATGTTCTTTTAAATGGCAAAGTTTTGACTTCAAATACTCTAAACTACCTGTAATAGTATTGTCTGTCAGTGAAAATTTGCAGATCAACTTTAATATTTCCAGGGTGCGGTAAATAAATACACTTACTGTTATAAAGTGATATGTAAGTAGATGTAGAGTGAACATACAAACTTGTGCAATCATGGAGTGGTACCAGAATATCTTCTATTGTTTTCTGTTTGTTGGCAAAGGGTTATCTGCTCCACAATGAAGGTAAAAAATACATTTCTATCCACTTCACTATCACCTATTTTTAATTCTTCACACTTTTCTTAATTTTAATTCGTTATGAACACTAGAAACTTTTACACCACACTCAACATAGTCCACAATTTTTTGTAAAACAGTAACACTATTAAGAGAATAAAGTTCTTTAGGAATTTTTGTTACAGGAACAGTTTCTTTATTAATTTGAATGAAATAATCCATATTTTCACTTATTATTATTGAACCTACTATTTGATGAACCCCATCTTCTGACATCTGTAGTAAATAAAGGTAAACCTTTTCATTTTCATTTAACAATATCCATTCTCGAGAAATTGTAGACTTTTCATAAAATAACAAAACGTCTTTCAGTGAACTTATTTTGTTCGATTCTACATGGTTTTTATGGCTTTCAATGCTCTCCAAGATGGCATGTTTTAAATTTTCTTCTTCAGCATCAACCAAACGTCGACCTAAATCGTTTGTTCAGATGATAAGTATTTTGGCACATTTTTAAAAATTACAGGTATGCATCTTCTTTCAGTTTTGGAATTTTCCTTGGATATTCTTTCCTTTCGCCCTTAACGTAACATACATCGGTTCTAATTATGTCGCTTTCCATAAAATGTTTTATACACACTTGAGGAGCTTTTAGGTGTGTTCATGTTAGTTTTTTCTAATCCAATCTCTCCGATAGGCCTCATTTTGTGGAAGCTATAACGTTGTTACATGTCCCTCTTCTTCGCCTTTATAATTTGACCTGCAGCCGTTTACACTGCACTTTCTTGGCATTGCTAAAAATCAAACAAAATATGGACTTAACAAAAATGAAAAACGTTCCTACCTAGTACTACCTAGGACTACTTACTTTGATTGTCACAACAATGGTAGAGTTTAGATGAAACAATAATTAAATTAATAGTAATAGGTAGCTTTGGGAATGAGTTATTACAGGAATAAATTTATTACAAGAAAAATAACCATCTTAGCTGCAAATTAGTGTTAGCCAATATTATATATATAATATATTATATATAATATTAGTTAGGCTTAATTTTTTAACATCTTGTTATTCAAATACAAACAACAGATCGATGAAAACATAAAAACAAACCAAACAGCTGATGCACCATAACCAAACAACGGTAATGAACGGAATAATACTGACTAAACCACAGAGTATAACGAAAAAGATGGGCCTCAGTTGATCACGTGACTCCGACGCGCCATAACCTGGTGTTTTACGTTAAACACGTTAAAACTCTCCTTTTACACTCATCATCCACATATCCGAACTCCAAATTTCCGAACTCACGATATTTCCGAACTTTTTCTCACGATATTTCCGAACTTGTACTTCCACATAACCGAACTTGTCGCTGATTGGTTGACGACAAAAAACCGCGAAATTTGAAATGAGAAAAAATGTACACAATATACGATTGTTATCAAACATTTCGATTGTCACAGAATTCAGCAAAGAGGAAATCGCCCTCCCTCAGCAGCACACCTGAGACAAGAGTTCTTCTTTGCACAAACCAGTGAAAAACACTTCTTTCAAATGGCGTATCATAAGTACCGGTTGCACTTTATTGTGTCAATCCGTCCACTCATCCGAAAACACAAAATTTTCGTCTTTTTTTCAGTTTTTTCAAAGTAAATTTCTTTTTTTTTTCCAAGAATTTCTGCCACTGACGATTTATAAATGGTATACATCTTCCATAGATCAACATTTTTAACACCATTTTTTGCGTGATTTATCAAATCCAGCTTTTGCTCCAAGGTTAGTCTCTTAGCAGGCTCTTTTCTCTGCAAATAAACAGTACAATAATGTTTATTTTGTATCACGGTTTTCTTAAAAATACATATCTTCTCATAATTTTTCATTTCAGTTTGAAATTATTATAGGTTACGTCAACAAAATGTTCAATAAAACAAACCTTTACTTTGAATTACAAAATAATTACCTGCATCATCTCTCCTTTGCACCTGACATTTTGTTGTTTAGAAAAACGTTCTTTTATTAACATGTAAACATGTATGTATGTATTACATTTGCATAAAAACCTCGAAATACAAAGAAAAGTACTAGAATGAGCTAGAAAACCCTGCGCCAGCAGTTCGGTAATCCCGAGGTGACGAGAGGTCGGAAATGTGGAAGTCTGCGGAACATAAAAGTTCGGAAATGTGGATGTTGGTGTATAATGAAGCAGTATTGTTGTATACCTCGCTGTTCGTCTTGGATTAAAAGGGACCCACATTTAACATTTCATATACCTACATTTTATGTAAAGCAGACATCGGCCACTTGTGAAGAAGGACAAATTCTACACTTCCTCTTCTTGTTCTTTCCTTACCTGGCCGATGTTTCACACACTATTTTCATTATGGAATTTTCAACACAAAGAAAAATGCTGTGAAAATAGGAAATTAAAGATATAATAGATAAACTATATAACCTCTTAGGAGCTAAGGCGATCCAATTGTAGCCCTTAGTAGCCATATAGGACGTAGGACTATCACCACCACAGTATAAGAAGAACGAGCAAAACGTCTCTAGCCGAAATCATAGCCTGTCGCGCATCGCTCGCAGTAGGCAGTGTAGATACACAGGGCTGAACATTGGAAGAGAGATAGCTGCTTACTATTTGAACCGAATGAGGGAAAAATAAACTTTGGTTTTATTAACTGGAGTGAAAATAACAGAGTTACCTCACCTCACCTCATTTATTGACTATTCTGATGTCAAAATAGAAACGACGTATCAATTATGTCGGTTTATTAAGAAGAAATTAATACAAGTAAGTTGTTAATTAAACGTTCGTACGTTAATTATTTAACATTTTATTTATATTTTTCTATAATTAAGGAACTGTTGAATAAAGGCACTCGATAATGGGGTTAATTGTCCCGAGGGATACTCTTCAACTTCAAGTTTAAAGAACATTTTAGGATGGAAAGGAAATTATGTAATTATTTAGTTGGTAATTTCTGTATTTTGGTTTATTAATAACAGATTGTTATAAAGATGTTTGTTTCAGATTTAATTAAAAGTCACGAAGTTTTAAGCAGGTACAAAAAGTGGAAGAGAAAATGTCACTCCAGAGAAAACTACATATCTATGATATGGTATTTAGCTAATACTTAAATTTCAGATCGGTTTGGAATATGTAAGAGTACCGCACATAAAAAAAAACCCGGTTGTAAATTTGAATTCTCTTGTAGTCATAGAACATGCATTTGGTCTTTTAAAAAAATTTTTCCTACGGGATTAAGAATTTTTGAAAAGATAATTTGGAATTCATTTGGAAATGTGTGATTGCTTGTACAGTTCTAAACAACGTTTGCCTGAAATTTAATGACCTGGTGGAGTACGACCCAGAGGAAGATAACGACGCCGAAAAAGAACAAGAAAATAACCCCATAACAAACAATTCTAGTTCTAATAAGAAAAAATTCTTGAAAATATTTGTAGGAAATAATATTATATATTCATATATGAAATAAAAAGTTTATATAAAAAAAAAAAGTAAAAAAAAAAAAAAAAAAAATTGGAAAACGTAAGTTTTTTGTTTCTACGCCGAAAATGAGTTCCAGTACCCACTAACCAACATATTTAAAGTTAAATTAGACACTATCTTTATTGTAGATTGCAGCAAGTTTTTCTAATGCAACAATTTTTCTTTCTTCCAGTTCTAATTTTGTTGCAAGACTATTCGCTCTTACTTTATATGTAATCCAGATATTTTTTCTTTTGTCTACCCCCTCATTTTTTATTTACGTTTTTCTTTACGTTCTTATATGTTCTAAGTAGGTTTTCCCATTTTTTTGACAAGTTTTTGGTAAAGGTCTGTTGAATTGATCGGTATATCAAATTACTATCAATCCAGTTAGTTATTTTCTGAAAAATGTAAAATAATTAATAAAACGATTACCAGTAAGAGTAAATATTTACTTCCTTATTTGTAAAACCAAAATATATACAATAGGCACTTACCCGAATCTCTTACTAAAACTTGTCCAGTTCCATTTAAAATCCACCCAGCCTTATTTCGCACAATTTGATAAGGCATATCTGAATCTGGGGAATTTTTAGAATTAGAAACACAAAGAAACATCTAATTAAAACAACTGATGGTGGGTTCATGCAGAAATTTTTAGTAATAAGAATAAGAATAGTAATAAGCATAAAAGTTAAACCTTCGTTTTATAATGACCTAGTTCATAGCAAAACCTAATTTTTAAAAATTACTAAAAATTATGATTTGCTGCATGAACCGGGGGGCCCCCGGTTTTTTTTTTTTTTTTCCCTTTTTTTTTTTTTTAAAAAAAAAAAATCCACACAAAACCCCCCCCCCTTTGTGTGGGGGGGGGGTTTTCCCCCCCCCCGCAAAGGGGGGGGGGGGGGGGGGGGGGTTTTCCCTCCCCCCCTCCCCCCCCTATTTTTTAACAACACCCTCCCACCCAACAAAAAATGGGGGGGGGGGGGGGGGGGGGGGGGGCTGGCCCTTTTTCTGCAGCTGATATCGCAACATCATGCCACCCGATTCGTGTGACAGATATATAACCTCAAAAATCAACTGAGAGAATAATGGTGGTTCGGAAAAAATAAAGTTAAACCTTGTTTTATAATGAAATGATCATGCAGCAAACCTTTGGCCCTACTGCTAATAAGAATAACCGTAAAGTATACAAGGTATCAATTTGAAAACGAACAGCATTTAATATTGCCTAAACTAATGACAGTATCAAAATTTGGCGAAACACGTCAATTTACATATCGAGGGGGACAACTTTTGAGGCATTTGAGTTTCTTGTACAATTCTAGATAAATTCCATTAATTTTTTTCAAAATTGAAGTACTTAACCTCACGAATGTGTGAAATGTATTTATTTTCTAAATTGACATAATGCAACTTTAAAAAGGGGTTACATTCACTGTCTAGAGTTGCCACCTCAGAGAGACCGTTGACCTGGTGATTGGTGTCCGCGGTGGGAGGAGGGAGGGAGGGTAAACCAACGCGCAATATTTGAAGAAGCCGATTTTGTGCCACAAAATTGTTTGTGCCAAAAACACAATTGAACACAATTGGTTGAGTTGTGTTGAATACGATCTTCGTGATGTAATAAATACTATTTATAAATTAAATAGATTATAATTAATTAATTTAACATTAAATTAACATTTCTAGATTGCACTATGTACCTATACTGCCCTCTAGAGTTCGAAACGCGCCAGAATTCAAACAAATAATCTATATTTTAAACGACATATACATGGAACTATTATATATGATTTACAATTATGTATATAAATTTATAAATACAAATTTCAATTTCAAAGCTGACCCGGAGAATAACGTAAGAAAACCCGGAGCCCGAAGATACTTCGTGGCAACCCGGTGTCTTTGGGTGATTTTCGTGGAGGTGGGAACTCTATCACTGACCCGTCATGTCAGTCACATCCATTCATTTAAAAATATTTGTTGAAAAACTAGGTACCAAATTCTTTAATTTTTTACATTTCACCGATACAAAACACGAAATGATTTAATTTTTTTGGCCGTCTTCGAACCTCGTTGTGTCTTTTGCTTCATACTGATATTATTTAGAAGTGATAAGTACAGTTCCTTATTTTCTGATTCGTACTGTTCATTCGAGATACCTACTTCTTCGATTAGTGATATAAGCTGTGGTAGTTATTCATACACAATTTCAATAGCTTTCGTTTGTCGTATTACTGTTGGTGTTATACCCGTTCCTTAAAATGATTTACACTATTGCTGAACGCGTAGAAATTATTTTCATTTATGGAGCCGAAAATCGTTGCTTTGCAAGAACGGCGGCTAGATTTAATGAAACACATCCGGGAAAAAAATGTTGGACACAAGTACATTTGAGAGTTAGTAAGTAAATTTGGAGAAACTGGATCTGTTTGCAATAAGAAGAGGGATGGACCAAGATTGTTCAATGAGGCCGCTCAGATTGCGGTTCTTGGTCAAGTTGCTTATGGCTCCCACTACGTCACTTCGTGAAGTTGCACAACAAACTGGACTGTTGTATGAATCAGTCAGGAAAGTATTGAAGCTTCACAAATTTCACCCATACAAACTACAAATTACTCAAGAATTAAGCGATGATGACCCGGACAGACGTATTCAGTTTTGCGAAATTATGACCAACAGGATTATTGCTCAGCCCCTCTTAATAAGAAATATCTGTTTCAGTGACGAATGCACTATTTACTTAAATGGCAAGGTCAACAAATGAAACTGCAGTTATTGGAGCGACTTCAATCCTCACATTATTAGAGAGGGGCATACATAATATCCTCAAAAAATAAATGTTTGGGCGGGTATATTATGCAATATTATCATTGGTTCCCTCTTCATAAATGAAAATCTAAATGGTGAAATTTATGCCGAAATGTTAGACAGAGTTATAGAGCCTCTTATAATTCATCAGGTGGAAAATCAAACAGACGCCAATGGAAACCTTGCTCTAGATGAAAAGTTGCTGCACTTCCAACAGGATGGAGCACCTCCTCATTATGTACGCCCAGTAAGAGAGTGGTTGGACAATTATTATCCGGAGCAGTGGATTGGTAGGAGAGGACCCATTGAATGGCCATATAGGTCACCAGATCTGACACCTTTCGATTTCTTCCTATGGGGTGACTTGAAATCAGTTGTATTCAAAACTCAACCAGATTCAATTGAACAACTGCAGCAAAGAATTGTACAAGAATGTAGTGCTATTTTACCTGAAACTCTTCAACATGTCCTGCGAACACTTTGAATATCGGCTGTACTTGCGCTTAGAAAACAATTAGTAAAGTAATTATAAAGGTAAGAATTTGAGTATTTCATTATCATACTTTTAAAAGTTGCATTATTTCAATTTAGAAATGAAATACATACATTCCACACATTCATGAGGTTAACTACCTCAATTTTTTAACCACCACCATATAAATCACCGGGCCCAGACGGGATAATGCCAATAATAATGCTACAACAGGGTTGGAAGCTCTAGCTTCCCCTCTGTGCGCACTGTTTAGGGCTAGCCTGGCCCTAAGCTATGTGCCACAAGACTGGCGAATGGCTGAGGTGGTATTCATACCTAAACCTGGGCGTGAATCCTATGCCCAGGCAAAATCCTTCGCCCCATCAGCCTAACAGCGTTCTTATTAAAGACGCTAGAAAAATTAGTGGACAGGCATATCAGGGACGTGGCACTAAGGGAAAACCCCCTGCACCGACACCAGTATGCCATCCAAGCAGGCAAATCCTGTGAACTGAGCATCCACGAACTCACAAGCAGGATTGAACGGGCCCTAGGAAATAAAGAAATTGCACTAGGAACCTTTCTGGATATAGAGGAGCATTTGATAACACCTCTTTCAACTCGATTAAAAGAGCTGTCGAAAATCGTGGAGTTGGAAAGCCCATTGCGGACTGGATCAGCTCCATGATTAGAGACAGGAAAATAACAAGCTCCATTGGCAATGTAACCAGAGCGATAGTGGCTGCCAGGGGCTGTCCGCAGGGGGTGTATTGTCGCCTCTACTGTGGAGCTTAGTGGTGGACAGTCTTCTCTGGGAACTAGAACAAGGAGGCATACATGCGCAAGGGTACGCAGATGATATCACTGTTCTAGTCAGTGGGAGGTTTGCAGGGGTTGTATCCGATCTCATGCAGCGTGCCCTGAGAACAGTAGAAAGATGGTGCAAAGAAAGAGGGGCTAAACGTCAACCCCTCAAAGACAGCAGTAGTTGCCTTCACAAAAGAAGAAACCTTCAAGATTTGAAGGGACTTCACCTAGTGGGGAAGCAAACTCCAACTGAGCAACGAAGTTAAGTACTTAGGACTAACATTAGACACTAAACTAAACTTTGGGGCTCACTTGGAAAAAACCGCCAACAAGGCTACCCGGGCCCTATGGGCCTGCAAACGCATAGGGTTGGCAAGACATGGGGATTAAAACCAGCAATGGCACTCTGGATATACTCCAAAGTGATAATCCCCATGGTAACAATATGGCTCTCTCATCTGGTGGCATAAAGCTAGAAAAAGGGAGCCATAGTAAAACTAGGCAAGCTGCAAAGACTTGCCTGCTTAGGAATAACAGGGGCCATGCAAACAACGCCCACTGCAGCCATGGAAGCAATACTATGTCTTCCGCCTCTACACATAGTGTTGGAGACGGAGGCTCTGATGGCAGCTTACGGGCTAGAAATTTCCGGACATGGAGTAACCACCACAAAACGGGGACTCCATACAGAGATATTTGAAGAATTAAAGCAAAACCGTATATTAAACATGCGGTCAGGACAGAATTGGTCGCGACATAATCTTCCACAAACCTTATCGGGTGATCGTACCGAAGGAGGAGAGGAAGACAGTCACATACCAATCCAGCAGAATGGAACCACCTGGTATACAGATGGGTCCAAAACCGAACAAAGTACTGGAGCGGGGGCAACAAACAGAGACTCAGATTGCGAAATCAGCATAAATCTGGGGAGCTATGCAACCGTTTTCCAGGCAGAAATAACTGCAATATCCGCTTGTGCGCAGAGGGATGACTAGGAGGTCTTACACAAATAAGAGGATCCAGATCATCTCCGACAGCCAAGCAGCACTCAAAGCCCTGGGAGCTGTGGAAATACATTCCCAGGTAGTTAAAGACTGTATGGATTCGCTAACGAAACTAGCGGAACACAACAGCATCACTCTCAAGTGGATGAGAGGGCACCAAGGCCATGTAGGGGAACGAAAGAGCGGACTTTCTAGCAAAGAAAGGGGCGGAAGTTCCACTGATAGGGCCGGAGCCCACCTGCGGTCTGGCTTACCGGACAGCCAGGAGGGTCATGAAGGACCTATTAAGAGAAAAACACATATCGCACTGGGCGAAAGTCCCAGGGTTGAGACACTCGCGGATGTTCATCGGTGAACCATCCTGGAACAAGTCAAAAGACTTTATAAAACTGGGCAGAAACCAGCTGAGATGGATAGTAGGACTGTTTACGGGACACTGTCCACTCATGCGACATCTTACGACAATCGGGGTGAAAAATGATCCCGACTGTAGAAGGTGCGGAGAGGAGGAAGAAACCTCCCTCCACATATTATGCGAATGCCCGGCACTGGCAGCTGCCAGGTATTCGAACTTTGGGGCCATAACAATAGAACCAAAGTGACAGACGCTCCATTAGAAACTGTCCTTAAATTTCTTAAGGAAACAGGACTAATGGAATGACTAGACTATGGGGGCACAATAAGCATCGCTTAAGTGCACAGGGCACGTACCTACCCCATACGCAATCAATCAATCAATCACCTCAATTTTTACAAAAAGAAATATGGGACTTATCTAGAATTATACAAGAAACTCAAAAATGGCAAATGAAATAGGGATTGCCATTTAAAATTTTAGGGATAGGTGCCCTGGGGGTCAGGGGTTGAAAGTAGTACGACAACAAATGCCTCAAAGGTTGTCCCCCCTTGATATGTAAATTGACATGTTTCGCCAAATTTTGATACTGCTATTAGTTTAGGCAATATTAAATTCTGTTCGCACAGTCTAACGTGTATCGTTGACATCGACGGGCGGACGTGCGATATTAGTAGTATACTAGTTGGTTTTTATAATATAAGAAATTGCGAATTGTTTTTGTGTTTGCATATTATTTAAAATATAAACTGTAAATGACATAGTGTAAACGTTTTAGTGATGCTTCCCTCCCCCACTGGGGGGTAAAGGCTCTGGGACGGTAGATATCGCCCAGGTTGTTCTTTCAGATGAAGAAGAATTTTACAACAAATCCACTTAATCAGAGAAAGTGGACACGAATACAATGTATATTTGCGTAGTAAACTCCAATAACACCGGCGAAACGAGCCGCTCCAGCAAAACACTGGCAAGCACTAAGGGAAAAAATAAAACCATTAAACTTTTTAACCTATCCTCAGATAAGTACAATTCTAACAATATTTTTGTATACATAGAAAAAACTAATGATCAACAGGTTGGTCGGTTGCATCCTTTATTAGTGGGTCACATTCTACATAAGAAATTACTTGTTAAAAACATTGTTTCTATTAAAAGTTCTGGTAAAAATAGAATTAAAGTTCAGGTCAAATCGGCTAAGGATGCGAATGACTTAGTAAATAATAAGTTTCTGCCATCTGAAAATCTTCGCGCATTTATTCCAAATCATATTTTGGAAAAAAAAGGTTTGATTAGGGGTGTCGACACATACTTTGATACTGAATATCTAAAAGAAAAATATAATATCTAGTTCTAAAGTCTTCGATTTCAGAGAATGCAAGAAAAGTAATAAGAGACAATAATACTGTTTTTGTCTCAAAACAAACAGTCATAATAACCTTTGAGGGTAACCTTTTACCAAATAAGGTAGAAATTAATAGTGTATTATTTTCTCTGTGGAACCCTTTTATGGTAGAGTTACAAAGTGCTTCAAATGTTTGAGGTATGGACATGTTTTCTAATAAGGATACCTTATTTTCTAATAAATACCTTTTCTAATAAATAACGTTCTCTCATATTAACAATGAAATACACATTATGCAGTGGAACGCTCGTTCCGCTGTAAGCAATAAATATAGTCTTGAAATTTTTTTTATCACAGAATAAGAATAGATATAGCGCTCATAAGTGAAACTTGGTTTAAACCAAACACTAACATAACCTTTAACAGTTTTCATGTAATAAGGAAAGATAGGTTTGATGGCAGATCAGGTGTGGCTATTTTACTAAAAAAAAAATTCCTTTTAAGGAAATTGACATTAGAAATAATTTTAATGAAGATATTTGTGTTTGTGGGGCTAAGGTTCTTATTGATAAACATTACATTCATTTTATATCAGTCTACAGACCTCCTAATACAACAACCAGTCCTAGTGACTGGACTAATATTTTAATCAGGTATCAGCTCCGTGTATTATAGGAGGCGACTTTAATGCACATAATGGTATATGGGGCTCATTTAAAAATGACAATACTGGTATCCAAATATTAAACACTGTAGATGACCTTGGATTAGTAATATTAAACACTGGTTCACCTACAAGATTAGTGCGACCAGGGCAACAAAAATCTGTCGTAGACATCTCTTTTAGTTCCTGCGATATTGCCAATAGAATTTCGTGGTCTGTTGGATCCGATACTCTTGGATCGGATCACTTTCCTATACTTATGAACCTACTTACTAACAGTCAAACGAACGGAAAAATGTTACCTAAATCTAAATGGAATATTGAAAGAGCGAATTGGCCTATATATTCTAACTCTATCGAAAGAGATTTCCAAAATTTACCACCTTTTGCCAACACTCAGGAAAATATGATTATCTTAGAATCTATAAATAAAGCTGCCTTGCAGTCTATTCCTATTTTCAAGCCTTTTGCAACAAAATCGCGTCCTCCTCCCCCATGGTGGGATGCCAATTGTGATAGAGCAATATCTGAAAGGAAACAAGCCTCCGAAATTATAAGCAAAACCCAACTGAGGAGAATTTTTTAATATGTAAACAAATTAATGCTCGAACAAAAAAATTTCTTAAAGAAACTGCAAAAAATAATTGGATTAACTGGTGTTCTAATTTAAATAAAAACACTCCCTCATCCCAAATATGGATGCAGGCAAAAAAAATGCAAAGACTTCCTGTCAATCAGTCAGTTTCAGAAAGCGACCTATGGTTAGAAAAATTTTTTGATAAAGTAGCCCCTCCATCGGTGAACAACTTGGTACATGATAATATCGAATTCTCACAGGATAAGAACCATTTCTATACCAACCTTTCAATATTAATGAATTTGAATCATCACTCAAAAAATGTTTCCAATACTGCCCCAGGATATGATGATATTAAATATCCTATGCTTCTCCATTTACCTAGTATTGCAAAAATATTTTTATTACAAATTTTCAACGATATCTATATACATGGCCATGACATTGTTCAATTTAAGAATGTAATCGTGGTTCCAATACCTAAACCGGGCAAAGATCCTAACAGCCCAGATTCATACCGCCCAATTTCTTTGTTATCATGCATTCTCAAAACGCTTGAAAGAATGATTAAAGCTAGATTAGAGTGGTGGCTTCTCGAGCAAAATTTACTTCCAGTCAAACAGTTTGGTTTCAGGAAAGGTTTTGGAACTATTGATGCTGCATCTACTTTAACGGTAGATATTCAGAATTGCTTCTCTCGTAATAATTATCTATGTGCATTATTTTTGGATGTCAAGGGGGCTTACGATTCGGTCGATTTATTTATATTAGAAAAAAAAAATGTATGAGTCTCTTTCTATCCCAAAGCATATCGCTAGATCTATTATAAAACTTTACACTGGACGAATGGTATATTTAAGAAATAATAGAAATGAAATAGTGGGACCTAGAATTAATAATTTTGGACTGCCACAAGGCTCCGTGTTGAGCCCACTGCTATTCAATTTATATTCTGCCGATTTCCACCAACTTGACAACATAAATCTAAATGTTATACAGTATGCAGACGATTTCTGTCTTTATGTTGAAAATAAGAAATATTCTGAAGCAATAGGTATACTGGAGGTTGATGTCATCAACGTAAATGCATGGTTCTTTTCCAATGGCTTCGAACTTTCGAGGAAAAATCGGTCTTTTGTGCTTTCTCTCGTCATAATACCCCGAATATTATTAATATCCAACTAGGAAGGTACACATTCCCGTCTTGTTCCACTGTTAAATATTTAGGAGTAATTTTTGATAAAAAATTAACATGGAAACCCTTCATCGAATCGATCACTACAAAGTGCAACAAAGGTATGAATTTTTTAAAAATGGTTACAAAAACCTGGTGGGGTGCAGATGTTAAAACAGCACTACTTTTCTATAAATCTTATATAAGATCTATAATTGATTATGGATGTGTTATGTATGGATCTGCAAGTATGTCTACATTAAAACGTTTGGACAACATACAGCACAAAGCACTTAGAATTTGTCTCGGAGCAATGAAGTCCTCTCCTATTGATGCCCTACATGTAGAAGCTTTAGAACCTCCTCTTTCGATAAGAAGGAATTTATAAGTGGCAAATTCCTCATGAAACACGTATTCTTCTCTACAACTTTACTAACTAACATAGCACACTTAAATAGTTTTGATTTAAGCAACAAATATTGGATCAAGAAAACCTCCCCTCCTCTTTGTTCAGTCTTCAGGGATAATAGTGAGATGCTGCAAACTATTGAATATCCAATCATATCTGAAATCAATTATTTTTGCCTATACACTGACGTAACCATTGTTATACCAAACTATACAGAAAACCCTTGCATTAGCTCAAATGTGTTAAGATACGTGCTTCATCAATTCGATAAACTAGATGTTATCTATACAGATGCCTCAAAATCTAGATCTGGCACCGGTGGAGCTTTTATTGTTCCGTCGCAAGAAATAGAGTTCAAACTTAAGCTCAACTCTAACTGTTCTATCTTCGCCGCAGAAGCAATAGCAATTTATCAAGCACTTAAATATGTTGAGACGTCTACTTCCTGTGTATCAATTATTTTATCGGATTCACTCTCCGTTCTCAAGAGTATTAAAAACACTCAGTCTTTTGGCTACAAAATCAACCCCGTTATTTATAGAATAAAACAGTTAATATATCAAATTAAACTATCTGGAAGAGAAGTTAACTTTGTTTGGGTGAAGGCCCATATTGGTCTTAAATACAATGAACAGGTTGATCTACTGGCTAAGGAAAGTTGTATATCAGGATCCCCCCAAAATGAACAAGTATGTGTAAATGATGCATCCAACATGTTGAAAAAAAGGTCGAGCAAAAAATGGAATTATTTATGGAAACAATTTTGTTTCACTAATCCTACAAGGTACACATTAATACACAGTGACATCCCAAAGAAATTTTGGCACGATGACTTCACTTTTCCGAGAAGGTATATTACAACCTTGATACGTTTAAAACTTGGCCATGCTTGCTATCCAGCCTATTTATTCAAAATTGGAATCTTCAGTTCAGAAAATTGTGAACACTGTGATGTTTTAGGAGATCTCGATCACGTCTTCTTTGGCTGTGAAAAATACAAAGATGCGTCCTCTAAGCTGGTAGAAAATGTACTAAACTGTAATATCGCTGCTCCCTTCAACTTACTGCACCTTTTAACAACTGATTCAAGGAAAGTGTATAGCTGTATCATGAACTTTATAACGGAAACTGAAATTAAGCTCTAGGTTAATCTTAATCTCAAATCCCTATGTCTTTACTTGTGTTGTTCTCCCTATTTACCGAGGTCTCCCCTGTAGTGTCTAATGTATAAAATCATCCTGATCGACCCCAGGATGTGAAGAGTGTATCCCCGTCTTTCCTTATCGTTTTTATAAATTTTTTGGGTTTTGTTGGTGTTTCTATTGAATTATGTTAGGTTAGGTTTTATTAGGTTAGGTTTTAAATTGGTTGATTAAATTTCCCTCTTGTGACTGGCTGCATGGTATAGGACCTAAAGCAAAAAAAAAAAAAATACTGTTCGTTTTCAAATTGACACCTTGTATGTGCAAGAGAGGTGACAATCGTGAATAATTTTAATGTTAGTTAATTTTGTTATATATATGGCAGGTTGGGTCTGTGTTTATTAATTTTTATCATTTCTGTTATGCGAGGGAGAATGGTAAGTTATTCTTTAAATTATCTAAATAAAGATCCTGTAGGATATTGTCATGATTAATATCGTATGGGATAATCCATTCAGTTTCTTAAGAATAATGTTTAAGATTGTATTTATTGCATAAATAATACTTTTTGTTCATCTAAAATTGTAATGATAGCCGGCCGGCATTTACAAATTTCAATTAAAGCTACTTTTGTAGTGAGTATGTACTTTAACATTGTCAAAATACTATCTACATGTATGTAAACAGCAGGTAAGTTTTTTGCATGTACCTAATTAAAAATATTTTACATTTGTACAAAGCCTGCTTTTCTTTTAAATATTTATATATTGCTGTAGTTAATCATTCTGAAAAAAATCCATTAGGTGTTAGCAGCAAGTTAGGTGTAGAGCAGCAGCTATTTAAAATGTCAAATTTAATTAACCCGCGAAGACTCGCGTATATTTCAGTTACAGGAGAGCTCGTGTATATAGATTTTTTCTAACACCGATCTTTTTAAAATAAATGACACCTTTGTTGATCATAATTGAGTTATTTAATGTTACAAGTTACAAAACATAAGAAAACATAAAATTAACATTCAGTCATCATCGCTTTCATTTATATTGGCCTCTACACATCGGTAACAAATGAAGGTTGTGATGGAGGTGTGTTCTTTGCAAATTGGAGTAAGACACTTGTCACACTTGTGTTGTGTAAATCTGTTCTTTCTAACCGCGCAAAATCCACACCTTGGTTTATTTTCTGAACTTGCTGGCTTCGTCAATTGTGGGCTATTTTTTGGATCTACTTGAGCAACTAAATAAATTTTCTGCCGAAGAGTGTGTGATATTGTTGTTATTGAAGCACGTCGTAACAAATGGCTTCGAGTAAGTTGTGTCGATAAAATTTTGATAAAATCTCGTCGAGTTGATACGACACCAGTATTACTTTTGTATAATTTGGCTATTTACAGTCGCAATGTTTAGCATGCTGCAGAATATAGTAAAAGGCCATCGATTACTGATTCGGCTTACAGAATATTCGGTTTTCATACGATCAACAACATCAACGCCTCCTTTCCGTAACGTTGTAGAAACTTATTACTTCTGGTTTATTTTGGGCCGATTTAGGGTCAATGCAGTCATCGTCATGTAGGGTAGAAATCATAAGTACATTTTTGTTTTTCTTCGGAATGAAGGAAGTTAGGACACAACGGTTGGGATTGAAACCAAAAGCAAACATACTACTCTGCATGGGTCTATCTTTTACTTGAAGAAGGTTAGGCGGAATTTCCCCTCTTATTTTTCCGTAGCGTCCCCACCAATGTTAACTTATGGTTGTAAAATAAATCATTAGCAAGTGGGACAGAAGTAAAGTAATTATCTGCAGTAATATTACGTCCAGATTTATCAATGGTTTGTATTAGACGTTTGACTACACTCGTTGCGTCATTAGGAATTTTATAAGGACCTTCGGGCTGTTTTCCTGCATAAATTTCCAAGTTGTGCGTGTAAAAAGTTCTGGAGTCAGTAAGAGCATAAATTTTTATGCCGTATTTTGCAGGCTTATTTGCTATATACTGACGGAAACGGCAACGTCCTCGAAATGCTTCCAGCATTTCGTCAATTGTAACGTATTCCCCTGGTGAGTAATGAGCAGAGCAACTTTTTACAAATTGGCTAAATATTGATCGTATGGGTGTCAAATTATCGATCTTAGAATTTTCAGCTCTTAGGTTCATGTCGTCAAAACGTATTGCTTGCAATAGCAAATGAAAGCGTCTCCTAGACATTGTGGCAACGAAATAATCTGGTGCTGTACCATCTTTCGCCCATAATTCTTTGGTGTTTAGATGGTGTCCTTTTTTTATGCCTGCCATATATAGCAATCCGATAAATGCAGACATTTCTTCAAAATCTGTCGGTAAACAGTCACGCGGTTGTTGATACGACGAGCGTATGTTATCTAGTTTTTGATTGGTACAAGATACAATTTTCTCAATGAGTTCATCTGGAAAAAAATAGTTTCCAGCAGTCGATTATCTCCATCATATTTTTAGCTGGGCCTTTTACACTAGGAAGCCTTGATCTAAGAACATTTGCTCCACGAACTTTAGTAGGAGCAATATTTGGCTTATGTTTCAGCCATATCGTGCCATCTTTTCCAGACCATTGAGGAAAACCTTGTTCGGGCGCAGTTGTGGAGACTGCATCAATTATTTCGTCCTCTCCAGATTGCTCAGTATCTGTTACATGTATACTATGTTCAGATGGAGCGTCGTCCAAATCAGAAGGATCCGAAAAAACAACGTCATCATCCGAAACCTCTTCATACCATTTTAACAGTTGTGCTTCAGTTTTAGGATCCATTTCTTATCTATAATTTAAAGAGTATCAATATTATTTGTCCCAGTACAAAGATATAAAAAAAATACCTTCTATTTCGTATAACTGAAAAAAAGTTCCACTACATAAATCGGTTACAAAACACACATGCGAGAACTCGCGTCGTTAGATTTTTTTTAACACAAACGACCGTCTTGACTGCTCGCGTGTTAGATAAATACTAACTTACTGAATATCTGCACTTTATCGCCATCAATCCCCACTCTAACATGTGTAAATTATGTGAGAGATTGCACATGAGGCATTTCTAGAGTATGGGGATATTAACTTAAGAAATAAAAAAAAGTCTGTAGCAAAACTGTAAATGTTAGATTTTATCTAACATCGAGTGTTCTCGCGGGTTAAATTCATATTTACATTCATGTATTCATGTAAACATTCATATTTTGTTAATTGAAAAAGGGTATAAAAACGCAAAATTTTATAAATCCCCTAGTGACGTAGAGACACATAATGTTTAGAAGTATATATAAAATAGATCAAGAACATTGTAATTCTTTTTGAATTTGTCACGATCATTTTGTGGCTACTGATTTCTTAGACTCTGACCAGTTTTATGCATTACGTGTTACCATAACGTATAACGTATAACAGCCCAATTTTTTCCACATTGAGTATCACCATCTTGACAAAATCTAAATTTTAGTTGGCTTGCATGTTCCAATTATCCTATGAGCGAAGTCAACGGTAGCATGCAATTGCTACTGGTAGGGTCGCCCATGTTGGGCAGGTCAAAAGGAAGGAATCTGACTTAGACTGATACAAAGTGTTTTGTACTATAGTATCTAATGGTATTATTATGTAAATAATGTTCTATCGTTATGTCTTATTAATAAAGGTTCGTTCTTCTATTTTTTTTTATTTCTTTCTAATAGTTCACTAATATAATTTTGTAACTGAAGAAAACATCAAATATCAGAGATAAAATTATTATTTTTACTTTTAAACCTTGAATGCTATGTGAAATTAAGGAAAGGGTTCCTTCCTAATTTGAGGGAGGATGTTTTTCTTAATTTTACAAAGTATCAAGTTTTAAAAGTAAAAATATAAAGTGAGTATTTTTAAAAAGCCCGTGCTGTGCCTCCTAGAACTGTCAGTTGTGTTACCAACAATTAAGCACTAGGTAGCGCTTCTTTCCCTATATGTTTTGTGGCTTACATGTTGTTTGGCTTTAATAAAAATACAATTCGAATTTTAAATAAATATGGTTCGAATATGCTGTCTTGTGTGATACACGGGGCTGAAAGTAGGATAGAAAATATTGCAACATCAAGCCACCTCACGTTGTCATTTGGTTTAGTAATGTTTGGTGTAGACAACTTTGGTCCTACTGCTGAAATGAATAAACGTAAAGTAGAATAGCGAAATACAATTCTGATAGATACAAGAGAGATGAGAATCGTGAACAATTTTAAGGTTAGTTAATTTTATGTTTTATGTATGGCAGGTCGGGTCTGTGTTCATTAATTTTCATAATTTCTGTTATGTGTGGGAGAATGGTAAGTTATTCTTTAAATTCTGTAAATAAGGATCCTATAGGATATTTTCGTGCTAAATATCCTATGGGATAATCCATTCAGTTTCTTAAGAGTAATGTTTAACGTTGTATTTATTGCATAATACTTTTTGTTCTAAATCTAAAATTGTAATGATAGCCGGTCGGCGTTTACAAATTTCAACCATGTGGTATTTTTTACTTTATTAGATAAATATTAACTAAACCTACTTTTGTAGCGACAACATACTTTAACATTATTAAACCACTATGAATATGTAAACAGCAGGTAAGTTTTTTTGCATATAATTAAAAATATTTTACATTTGTGCTAAGCCTGATTTTCTTTTAAATATACATATATTGCTGTAATACAAGTGATAAAGTTAGTATAAGTACTTAATCATTCTGAAAAAATATAAACTAAATAAGGAAAATTATTCCTGTCTATTTCTTGGTGCACCGGGTACATCTTGATGTGTCAACACGTGGCTGGTCAAATATTTTGTGTTGGACCCAATCGTGTGATAAGTTGTTACCTTGGAAATATCTCGATGAATCCTCCTAACATGGTCGTTTAAACAACTTTTCTGTTTCGCCTTATACGAACAAAATTGGCTGTCGTTGCGTTGTTGCGTTGGAAACCCTTTAGTGCGTCAGCATGTGGCTGGTTAAAGAGTATTTAAATTTCGTCTTGAAGGAACGAAATTCGCACTGATAAGTCGTTACCTCGGAAGCGTCTTTATGAACCAACAAGTGTCTGGTTAAATCGTTTTTTCGTTTCGTCATGAAGGAACAAAATTCGCACTAATCTAAATCGCACTGAAAGTCGTTATTTCGGAAGCATCCTTATGAACCAACAAGTGTCTGGTTAAATTGCTTCTCTGTTTCGCCTTATAGGAACAAAAATTGCAGTCATAAGTTGTTACCTCGGAAATATCCTTATGAATCAACAAGTGTTGGATTAAACTGCTTTTGTGTTTCGCCTTATAGGGACAATGTGCGCATTGATAAGTCGTTACCTCGGAAATATCCTTATGAGTTAGCATGTGTCCGGTTAAATCGCTCTTTCGTTTCGTCTTGTAGGAACAAAAATTGCAGTCATAAGTTGTTAATTCGGAAGCATCTTTGTGAATTAGCATGTGCCTAGTTAACTCGCTTTTTCGTTTCGCCTTATAGGAACAAAACTGCAGTCATAAGATGTTATTTCCGAAATATCCTTATGAATCAGCTTGTGTCTGTTTAAAGAGCTTTTTCGTTTCGCCTTGTAGGAACAAAAACTGCAGTCATAAGTTGTTATTTCGGAAGCATCTTTGTGAATTAGCATGTGTCTGGTTAAAGAGCTTTTTTGTTTCGCCTTGTAGGAACAAAAACTGCAGTCATAGGTTGTTATTTCGGAAGCATCTTTGTGAATTAGCATGTGTTTGGTTAAATTGCCTTTTTGTTTCGCTATGTACGAACAAAAACTGCAGCCATAAGTTGTTACTTCGGAAGCACCTTTGTGAATTAGCATGTGCCTAGTTAACTCGCTTTTTTGTTTCGCCTTATAGGAACAAAAACTGCAGTCATAAGATGTTATTTCCGAAATATCCTTATGAATCAGCATGTGTCTGGTTAAATTGATTTTTTGTTTCGCCTTGTATGAACAAAAACTGCAGTCATAAGTTGTTATTTCGGAAGCATCTTTGTGAATTAGCATGTGTCTGGTTAAAGAGCTTTTTTTGTTTCGCCTTGTAGGAACAAAAACTGCAGTCATAAGTTGTTATTTCGGAAACATCTTTGTGAATTAGCATGTGTTTGGTTAAATTGCCTTTTTTGTTTCGCCATGTACGAACAAAAACTGCAGTCATAAGTTGTTACTTCGGAAGCATCTTTGTGAATTAGCATGTGTTCGGTTAAACGGCTTTTCCGTTTCGCCTTATAGGGGCAAAGACTGCAGTCATAAGTTCTTATTTCGAAAGACTTCCGGTGAATCAGTATGTGTCGAGACAAAAGTCCCTTACATTTCGTCACGTAAGGACAACGATAGCAATGATAACGTGTTACCGCTACGTCTTCTATTAATTTGTGATCCTCGGGATATTCCAATTTTATTTCATTACCATTCTAAGGAAATAACACGTGTTAAAATGCTTTGCAGTATTACAGGGTGATATTTTTACCTCATTAGGGTCCCAGTTGACAGACGTGTGGTTTGTCTCCTGCTTACAAGATCTATCCACAAAGGATTTTATTTCAGTATCTTCAGAAAGTAACACACTGGAATTAATTAGTGAAATAGTGTTATCTGTATTCCTAAAAAGTATACGGTGATATTAAACACATAGTTAATATGCTTTCTACAAGCATTAGTTAAAAGTATTTGGGCTTGTAGAAAAAATTCATTTTGACTTGTGCTAATAGTGCTAATAATCGCATCCACTTCCTTATTTCAAATGGAAATTTAATACCTTTCTTATTGCATATTTAGATTCTACACGTTATTTCAGGTAAATTTTCATGGATTTCCCTAGGCCTATCTTTTACCAATTTTGAGTTATTTTTACCATTTTTTTGAAATTTTGTTCATTAGCGCTATAACATTTGAAACTGTCGGCAGTAGTCATTTTAGAAAATTAAATATCGGTACTGTATTTCCATTCTAAATTGAAAATAGGTAGAAAAAAAGCAAGGTTGTCAGATATATTTTCTAAAATTGCTAAGGTCACTATACAAGTATACTTCATACGTCAGTAAACTGTTAGTTCGTGACGTTCGTAGAAAGCTAGTTTGGAAATATTAAAAAAAATACATAGATATAAATTTATTAGTTAGCATTAAAATAAAGCGTTTAAAATTGCTGGAAAAAAATAATTATAAATTAAAACAACTTTATGTATATTACTATACTTAAGAAAATTTTGAAGAGCCGGCAACGCGATGCCGCGATCCGCGAGCGAATGCCGATCCAGTATACTATTGGATTGCTTTGTATCTAATACTCCTTAAGTACTTATTCGGTCTACTGTGCCATAAAATTTTTACGACGTCGTTAAAATGATTTACGACTTTAGTAATCCTGACTTGTTTAAGACGCCATTGACGTGTATTTCATGTAGGTTTATTAAAACAGACAATTTTTTTAGATGGTCTGGCTAAATGAGCATTATTTACAGCAAATTATATCACAAATATTAAGATTTTTGTATGCAGGCTAATTTTAATCTCCTATAGTGATTTGAATGAAAAAAAATTATTTCACAATTTTCGATTTTATAAAAGATATATGCACGCCCATGGAATCATAAAGTTGCACCGCTTTTTTTGTTCCCCAGGCGTATTTATCATTTTCAATTAAAAATAGAAGGACTATACTAGCAATGTCGTTAGTAAAATCCTAAATCAATGCAGTAATGATATCATCATCTTTCAATTATGTACATAAACGGTGTGCTGTGTTAAAATGAAACTGCCAATAGAACTATCACCAACTCAAATTTTGCAAAAACTTAACTTTTATAAAATAGTAGGTACTGTTTACGAATTAAAATGAACATAACTTTTTTTTAATGTAATATGTCTTTTATAAAAAAGAATCTTTATTTTTTTTGTGCGTTTGTAAACAAAAGAGGTACGAGGTGTGTAAATTAAGTAATAATGAGACTGGCAATAGGTTAACATGTAAAAAAAATGGCGGTTGGTTAACATGTAATGCTTCAGACAAGTTTGAACTTGTTAGAGTCATTTGTTTGTTCTTTGTTTTCATAAACCGGGTTTTTCTAGTACGTTTTAAAAATGAGTGATATTAATTTTGAGCAACAGTGTGCTGTCAGGTTTTGCTTCAGACTAAACACAGCGCAAGGAATATTTTTCCAAAGTGCAACCCGCTACAGAGACAGTGTTTTTTCAAGAGCCCAGACTTGTCGGTAGTTTAAGGCATTCTCAGAAGGAAGAGAGTCGATTGAAGATGAACCACGCAGCGGAAGGACTTCATCTTCAAGAACCGATGAAACTGTCGATAGAGAGTTTGTGCCTCCAGACCAAACAGTAAATCAACAATTTTACAGAGAGGTTCGTGAAATACTTCGAAAAAGGGTATGCGTATGAGACCAGACATCAAGAACAACTAGATGTTGTATCACGACAATGCGCCTCGTCACACAGCCATTTCAGTAAACGAGTTTTTAGCCAGTAAAAACTTTCCTGTGGCTCATCAGCCTCCTTATTCGTCTGACTTGAGTCCTTGTGACTTGTTTCTCTTCCCGAGATTAAAAGATCACCTCAAGGTGCGTCATTTTGAGACCATAGAAAACATTCAAACGGCTGTAACCTACCAGATGAAGGCTATTCCAGTATATGAGTTCCAGCACTGCCATGAGGAATGGAAGAACCGTTTCCAGCGCTGTCTGGCTCCCCAGTGAAGTTATTTTGAAGGAGACAATACTGACTTCTAATTCTATTCGAATAAAATTAAAAAAATAATTCGAATAAAAATGAAAATAAAAATTCGAAAAATTAAATAAAAAAATCAGTCCCATTACTTAATTTACACACGTCATATACCTGCCAAAGTCCGCTAAAGTTTGTCATTTTGGAACAGTTTCGAATTCTATCGTTTGATGCTAGAAATCTCAGCCTTCGACCACCTATGTTTACATAAGCTTTTTTGCATTAATTTTAAAAGTTCTATCAGGTGTTAAAGTTCTGCTACAAAAAAACTGAAACATCCTGTATACAAACAAATAGAAAAACTAACGAGTGGAAAAATACAAACGCGAACACGACCTTTCTCTGATTTGTGCATGTTAGTGTGCGTTAGCAAATACAAAAAAAAATCAGTTTAATGATGATGGAAAAGTTACCCGTCACATTCTTCCTCCTCCGTTTTAATATCAAGCTCCTCCGACTTAATAACCTTTCGTTCATCATATTCCATTATGTTTTCTTGTTTCGCTAAACATTTGGTCACGAATTGGTAGTAGTTTAGCAATGATGTTTGACATGATAAGCAGATTTTTGGATCCCTTGTGGATTTTATATCCTAAAAAGAAATTAATTTAAACAATAACAAGAGTTCTAAGATTAACATATTTTGTTCACTCTTCTTAACAGTCGATAACAAAAAAAAAAAAAATGATTAGCTTTACATCTTCAGTAAATCCTTTTGAGAATAGTAGCCCTGACAATTGTACAGGGTAATCGACTGAGAATTGAAATTCGACGAAAATAATGTGTTGTTATGTATTTTTATGCACTGAAACGAAATCTGGTATTGAAATAACTTCATAGGGCTAGGACTGCAATATTAGGGATCGGTACTTTTACTACTGGTTAGAATAATTCAATATTCAATTAGTGGTTAAACCATACGAACGTGTATTTCTTGGTCCTGGATTAAGTTAACCGATGCTTAATTGTGGGCGTGGATTTTACCAAATTTAACTGTTTCCAGAAATAGTGATTAAGGATTGATTAACTCGGGTATTTACCATTTTACTATACAACGATCGTGAATCGATAGAGTTTTTATATTGTTATTAGTAACAAATTAAAATTTTTAATTTGTTATTTTGTTTACACATGGACCCGGATGTTCAAGACTTATTTGAGGATGAAGACGAAGAAATTGTCGATTTATTTTAGTAAATATGAGAACTCACACCACAGTGATGACTGGTGGTACTTGAAATTCTTCCCACATAATATTTTAGGTGGTGATTACTACACCCAAGTAGAAAACTTTAAATGAAATTTGTGATATATTAGAGAAAATGTCTTCCTAACCAGAAAATCAAGGAAACGGCTTGCGAAATTTTTTTTCGCATCATCTGAATATGAAAACCTCTTATTTTTGGGCTTGTTGCAAAATTTTCATTTTGCTTAAAAAATACAGTTGTAATAAGTATCCCAAAAACGAAATGTTGGGGTGAAATCCAATCCAAATTATCATAACTTTTACGGATTGATGTAAATACTTTTTACTCAGAAATACTTTGTATTTACATGGCGATTATGAAAAATATATTAGGTTGGCCAGACAACGTGTAATTTATCGTTATCGTAGAGGATCCAACTCTCGTCACCGGTCACCAGATTTTCGAGAAACTCCTTGAGGTGAGGTTGATATAGCAGTGACCCGCAGATATTCACACGCGTTTGCTTATGGAGCATGGGTAAGGCGATGAGGGATCCATCTCAATTGAACTTTTCGATAGTCGAGATCGTGAAGATGGGTCTCAATGGTGCTGTGGCTCCGCCCGAGTGTCGCCGCCAATTCTCGCGTTGTTGCTTCTGGATTGGATTTGAGGGCGGTCAGCAATTCGTCGTTGTCGAGAGAACACGGTCTTCCACTGTCCACATTAGCTTGGAAGAACGTATTTCCCACCAAAAAGCGATTGAACTAGCGTTTGACCGTCCAACGGGAAACAGACCCCCTCGCCCAATATGGCTTTGATATTTGCGGCGGCTTCGCTCGCGTTATGCCCTTGGCGCCAATCATAGTAGACGATTGCTCGAATATGCTCTTCACTCCATGTTTTCCCAGATAACAAAAGCAAGCACGCGCACTCTTATATACCCATATAAGACAAGCTTCTTCTTCTTCTTTAACATTCTACAAGATTCTTGAACTTTTTAGAAGGTTCGATGCGTTTCTGGAAAATTCTAAATTTTACGCCATATACAAGGCACACATACAAGATCCTCCGGTGGGGCACACATTATTTGAAATTATTACTACAGCTTTTACTTAAATCTAGCAATCACATTCTAAAATATGGTGTGGATTTCATGGTCTGTTATGAAAATACGAGAACTTCAAATACCACCAGGCCGCCACTGCTACACTACAAGGGAACTTGCTGTTCACATTGAGGAATGACATGGTAACAGATTTTTGTATCATTTCAGGTCCTCAAAAACAATTGTCAGTGTAATATTGAATGAGAAAGAAATAAAAATTCCTCGTTTTTGTTTTTCGTGTTTCTGTTTAACAAAAAAGCTTATATAAATTTGATTATCTTATCATTTTATCTCGTCATTTTCTTCGAACCAATAAATAAAATGTATAAAACTACTTTCAAATTAATCCCGGCAATGATTTTTTAAATCACATTTAAATTAAAATTTGCCTCAGTGCCAAATAATTACCTCAGTGGTTAAAATTGCCTCAGTGCCAAATAATTACTGCCATGTTCATACAAAACGCATAGAGGACAATTTAGACCACCTCACAATTATTAACAGATGGTTAGCTATCGCGCCGTTAGTTTTTATACTACACTTATTATGTTAACTGCTGGTTACTTTCGATACTTAAAGAAACCAGTGATTATTTCACCATATAAATAACCAGTTGCAAACAACACCGAGTCTAGAAGTTTTATGGTTGCGTCGTCTTTGGTTAATTCTTTTTCCCACACAAAATATGTGCCTTTTGGATATTTTTCAAAATGAAGCTGAGCCTTTAACACGACATTATTTAGAGAGAGATTATTCGGCCAAAATTAAAACTAAAAAACATTGTGGAAGATGTCGAGCAATGCAGTCAACACGTACCTAATTTCAAAATCTGCCATAGCAGAATATAAAAGCAAGCTTTATATTGGTTTGAAAATGAAAAATATTTTACTGTGTTTGCAAGTTGTGCGGACCCTCCAAAAGTCATCGAAAAAACGCCAATTTAAATATACTCGTAAAAAATGTAAAATGTACATCATTTGTGATCAAAACCATACGTTAAAAGAATTGGGGCTTGCAGAAAGGATTCATTTTTGAAAATTTGGACTTCAGCTAATAGACTTGAAGAAAATATTTTCAAGATGGCTGCACTTCCAGTTATAACGGAAGTTGGCTTCAACAGCATTTTAAACGGTGGTACATTTTTCATTCCAAATTTCATTAGGCCACAACATTTGAAACCATCTGTATTGGACATTTTAGAAAATTAACTACAGGTTTTAGCACTATCATTAAAAGAACCCTAAAACTTTGCAGCAATGATTTTATTATTTCTCAATTATATACACATTTAAAATTGAACTGCTCCTTACCCCAACCCATATTTTATTTATCATTTTAATGTGAAATTAAAATCTGCGTTGATCTATACTGGCATTGCCTATATTTAGCATTCCCTATTTTTAATAGTTTTTTATTTATTCATTTGCAACCCCCACCCTTTTTTAGCACGAGCCACCACTGTTTTGTTTACAACTAATTGTGTTCTGACTGCTGACATATTATCCCTATGCTAATTACGAGGTTTACTATTCTTACATGGGTAAACAGGATTGCCTTTACTTACAATTTCTGGAATACATTTGGCAAGAATATCGTCTGCAAAATCCTCGCTGAAGGCATTCAGATCCACACAGTGACCCCTTTTCAAACACAACCGGCATATGGCATCATCGGAATCGCTTACGGTAGCAGCACCAGGATTTTCCACCAAATAGACGACCTCTACGATATTTACTTTCATACTGTTCATAGTTCGGATGAATGGGACCAATCGGCCTTCCGAATACAAACAGACGGATTTAAATTCGAAAAATGTGTAAATACTGTCTGCACACCTTTTGCATATTACGGAGTCCTCGTTTAACGCAAAACCCTGTAAAACAAATTTCTCTTAAATAAACACTTTTTGTTACGACGCTTTTCATTTTAAAGTTATTTGCAATATTTTAGAATCTAATGCATAGGCCGATTTAATTAGGAAACTTTAAAGGAATACTTACTATTTTTAACAGCAGAACGTCGAGTATTTTTCGTATAACCTTTTCAATAACTTGGAAATCGTTCGACTCTTTGAAGCAAAGTGTACACGCTTTTTGAGACGTCATTTTTTTATAAAGAATTACGCTGATTAAAAGTAACACTTACTATTTATGATACATTTAGATATTTTGTGGCTTCTAAATCGAATCCTAAACGTGACGAATGGCATTCAATAAGTGTTATTAGTCGAAATTTCAGTATTTAAACTTTTTACTTTTATCCTGGCAATAATGTAAACGTAACCTAAGAATTTCTTCTGCTTCTGCCTATATTTCTTGCTATGTTCTAGAGCGTTTAACCGTGCAAGTTATAACCAAGAAGTCTAAAAATAAGGAGACCGAATTGCGGATTTTCGCTGTATAACGCGACGGGCTCGAATATGTCCGCCTCCAGAGGCGCTTTAAACAGTTGTGTACTCTGGTTGCTACGGTATATAAACAGATATCTATACGTATACCGTGGTTCTGTACTAATCTGTGTGCATTAGAGGTTAGAGTCCGTGTGAATGTCCGTGGTGCAAATACATTTGACAGACGCTCGATATTTTTCGTTAATTTGTTGAATATTATATTGAATCTATACAAGTAATGTTTTTGCAATTACAAATTTTCGCAATGATCAATATGAAAATGTACTCAAACTATTTCATGTTACGTGCTCCAACGTTAACAATACAACAAAGGAAAATATTTCGTTTCATACATACATCAGTAATTTGAAATAATGTCCGTTTATTCGGACCGCTTCTTAAATCACACAATGCAACACAGCACTTTTGAACCATATTTATTTTTGTATATATTTTTGTTAAAGCCAAACGGCATGTAAGCACCCACTTTGACAGCTTAATGATAAACGTCATATAAAACCATAGCATGGTTTTCTATGATAAACATTCACATGTGGGCCGCTGACCGCTGCTCATCACGTGACTCGAGTACATTACTGTTTACAGCGCCTCCTGGCGGCGGACAGATTTGATCGTTAGATACTGAACAAGTTCGGTCTCCTTAGTTCTAGTCTTCTTGGTTATAACCTAGCTGATAACAGGGGTATTCAACTTAAATAGGCCAAAATGAAACACGTTTAAATTAGTACCGATGTCAACGAGAGATGGCATATATATTTGACCAGGCCTCTCAGTCGTTATTACATAAGTTTATTTTCCATTTCCCATTGATTGATTTATTTTAATGGTGCGCATAATCAGACGTTTTAGCTTTTGAACTTATCAGATTATGAGTGGTTTCAAAAATCAGATTATAATTGAAAGAAAACGCAATGATGGCGATTTTTTTAAGACATAAATTGGAAAAATTGATGGAAATGAAGTTTTCTGTATTTGCAAGTAAATTATTCTAATAATTTGAATTATCAACATTCGGGTGTTGCGATTATTTCAATAATCCGATTATTATTTAATTCAAATTGTCCCATCACTAATGTATTCTTTCTGCTGAGTGTCTCGCGACTCGTGTATCTTATTTTCGTTTCGGTGTTTTAGTTTTCTTGATGGTGTGTTTAAATTTTGTATTTCGTGCATTTAAACTTTTATTTGTTACAATGATGACTTCTTCGTCTAAACCGTTAGAACTTGTTGTGTCGTGGGATGTCCTAAGCCCTGCCCTGGCAACCAAATTTTATAGCTGCCAAACTCATAAAAAAAATTATATAAATCGTGGGTAAAGTGTTCAGGAAATTCAAGTTTTCAAACAATAAATTGTTAAGATTGTAATAACTTACTAAAGTTAAGTCTAAGTCCACAAGCAAGTAGTCTAAAAGACTACTTGTGTGTGGCAAACAGTTTAAAGTCAGCAGATGTTGTGCAGAGGATTTTGTATCGCCAAACAAGAAAGAAAATGTATTGTCAATATTTTTAATGAGTATGCACGTTCTATTTATTATTATTTTTATGTCTAATAAATTTTTTTACATTTTATGCATCTTCAATTTATCTCGAAAACCTTAAAATATTCATGTTGTCTTTTATGTCTTTTATGTATACCTAAGAATTGGTGATATATCAGATATTCTCGACGATAACTACTTGTTTATTAAACGAGAATAACTGAGATTATATCAAATCTTAGGTATGAAAAAAGAGCTTTTTAATGAGGATGTGGGATGGAGTGCATTTGAATTTGCCGCCATTGATATTACTACCGATGTCAACGATAGATGGCGCAATACGTTTTGTCTTTAAAACAGGGAATTGCTGTTCTAAAGTAGGTTGTTCTATGGCTGATAGTAATCGCTATTTAAGCGCTAATTTGTTCTGTTGTTCTGGATTTGAATGGATGCCTGAGAACAGTAAGCAAACTTTTATGTATGTACAAACCCGTATATTTGCCACATAGTTGGTACTTTTTAAACGTTTTGTTACTAGTAATATAGTATTGGCTTTGTATAAGTATTGCTCGCGCAAGTTTGTTGCCTCTCTCTTCTGTGGTGTCTTTTGGTATGTTGTTTCTGATAGAAAAAGTAGGATCATGTTGTTACTAGTATATCCATTGCTGAAAAAAACCTGAGGCTTGACTGCATTAGGTGTTGCCAAAAGTTGATTTTTGAAACCGGTCAAAAATACAGATGCCTCATCTAGCACAAATAAATTTGGCTAGACTTAGCGGTTTGCAAAAATTTACGACTTACCTCAGCGCTAGCCCAGCGCCTGCTCGATTGAACGCGGTCATCGCATCTTCCCGTCATGCCTTCATAAAATTCAGCCATGCTGTCGAAGTCATCCTCGTTTAACTCACGAACAAATTGTAGTTTGTATTGACGTCACTTTTCTCGTTTAAATAAATTTTTAACTGACTGGTGAGAAACATCGAAAATAGTTGCCAAGACCCTGGAAGATTGGATTGGATTTTCGCGCACTGAGAGCAAGATATCCAACACTTTATCTCCTCCGGTTGCAGTTCTAGGTCTACTTGAATCAACAGAATCCTTAACGCTATCAGTTGAACTTGAAATTTCCTTACCTTTCGCCATACTGTTGACTGATTTATCTGGACTTTATTTATTAGGATACAATTCATTCAACAGTACACAAACTTTGTCTTGGGGTCTCTGCATGTCTCATTATTAAAATGTCAGTTCTTTGTTTCTCACGCAAGCGATCCAATATTTATTTATAATTCGTAAAAACGCAAAATAAAAAGTTTTTGAACACACACACATAGAAAATAAAAAATGACGACAAATGTTATGATTGTAACAACACGAGAACATTTTTCACGAGAACACTTTCATTTCATAACATTTGTTATCTTAAACATTTAGAGATTTGTCAAGCCAGAAAGTTTTTCCTGAACGTACGCCTACACTTCCTCAACCTGCAGTCGAGCAGTCAACTTCGACCCATTTTTTTCAAAACACTCGAACCCTTAATACCTCTTCAATACCTCTTAATTCACCTTCGCCTTATTCACATCCTCTCTTATTTCACCACGTTTCCCCCATTATGTCGCGAAACCGTCCCGGTTAAGTCACCGCCTGTAAAAGTTTTAGAACTACGTTTGGAAATTGGATTCTCGCATGAATACAATTTTATTGAAAAAAAAAAATGATTGTGTAATACATTAAATATGGACACCTAACCTTTAAAATATGTTAGGTGTCTTTTAAAAATATATAACCTTTAAAATATTCATTCAAGTGGAAAATTGAACTCTGTCACGCACGACTGGGTATATTTACGTTTATTTTTTTGTTCAGTTGGCTCATTTTTCGTTATAATAAGTGCTGTGATATATATCTAAATATTTCTTTGTGCAGCTAAAACACGAAAAAGTTGACGTTATGATCGCGACTTAAGCGAGACTAAATTTCGCTACTTAAGCGAGGTTATGACGCACGGATTTGGTGAATTAAGAGGGGTTCGAGTGTATTTCCAATATTGAAAAAAAAATGGGTCGTTCTGAAATGCAATTTCACAAGGGAAGCGAGCGGACTAAGCGGCAGAAGGCAGCATATCTTACGAACAACCACTCTACCACTCAACTTTCCCATACAACGCAGGTGAGCCTTCGGAGATCGGGATCTGTAGATGCTACTGAAATTGTTAAGGAAGTTAAAGAATTGTAGTTGCTACTGAAGTCTCCGAAAGTTCACCTACTTCAACCAAAAAAATATGAGTTTGCCCTCGACGAGCCACAATAGCTAATTTGTGATATTAAGTAATGTTACTTAATAACACAGCCACACACAAAAAAAGTTTCTGACCTGGAGGTCTCACTATGTGTACTATATGTTTTTGGGGTCGCTGAATCCGAATCCGGGGTCAGTTTCATCCCAGCACGTCTGGGTTCGACCATAACCTCAAAAAACACTCTCAAATTTGCTATATATGTTAAAACCACAAACCCTATAATACAATAACCAACTGACCCCACAACCTAATAACTCCATAACCCCATAGCCACATAACCACATAACCCAATAAGCACATAACTCTAAAGCCCGGTAAAAAAAAAAAGTTTTTTACGTGGGGGTCTCACTATGTGTATTGTATGTTTTTGGGGTCACTGAATCTGCATCCGGGGTCAGTTTTATCCCAGCACGTTAGAGTTCGGCCATAACCTCAAAAAAACACTCTGAAATTCACCATATACGTAAAACCACAAACTCTATGGCTCTTAATCCTCATGATACTATAATACAATAACCCAATAACCCCAAAGCCACATAACCACATAGCCACATAGTTATAGGATTATGTAATTACATAACCCTATAACTCGATGCTGTAATCATGTAACGCAATCTCTCACAATGAAACTGATTTTACAGTTCTCAAACAAATATACACCATAAAAAAAATCTATAAATAAATAAATCTGTAAATAAATTAATGAATTTGAGACTGCCAGAACTCCGACTGTATATGTACATGTACATGCCGTAATCCAACGTAATGTACAACCATTGGGTTATTGTATTATAGGATTATGAGGTTTCGGGGCCATAGTGTTTGTGGTTTTAACGGATATAGCAAATTTGAGGGCGGTTTTTGAGGTTATGGCCGAACCCAGACGTGCTTGGATGAAACTGACCCCAGATTCGGATTCAGCGACCCTAAAAACATGTAGTACACATAGTCATACCCCCACGTCAGAAACTTTTTTATCGGATTTAGGGTTATGGGGTTATGTGATTATGGTGATATGTGGTTATAGAGTTATTAGGTTGTGGGGTCATTTGGTTATTGTATTATGGGATTATGAGGTTTCGGAGCCATAGTGTTTGTGGTTTTAACGGATATAGCAAATTTGAGGGCGGTTTTTGAGGTTATGGCCGAACCCAGACGTGCTTGGATGAAACTGACCCCAGATTCGGATTCAGCGACCCTAAAAACATGTAGTACACATAGTTATACCCCCACGTCAGAAACTTTTTTATCGGATTTAGGGTTATGGGGTTATGTGATTATGGTGATATGTGGTTATAGAGTTATTAGGTTGTGGGGTCATTTGGTTATTGTATTATGGGATTATGAGGTTTTGGAGCCATAGGGTTTGTGGTTTTAACGGATATAGCAAATTTGAGGGTTTTTTTGAGGTTATGGCCGAACCCAGACGTGCTAGGCTGAAACTAACCCCGAATTCGGATTCAGCAAACATATAGTACCAAAAACATATAGTACCATAGTGAGACCCCCCAGGTCAGAAACTTTTTTTTTGTGTGGCTGTGTAATGTATCCATGCTATATCATTTGCTATATATTTGCTATATCATTTCATTATACAATAAAAACGTATTATTGCTTAAAAACTTTACTTTCATATCTCTTTGTACCCGTAGAAGGACTTTTTTTGGTTATTTTTTTTTCATTTGTCCGCCATTTTGAAATTTCAAAATGCATATTTCATATTTGAAATCATTGTTTACAAACAAATTCAGTACACTGAACCAGTTTTGTTATAAATAGTTTTTTAAACAAATATGCCGACCATTTTGGGTCCGCCGTTGTGAATTTTAAAAACAAATTGCATTTTCGAAATCAGCGAAGCGAAATACCTTGGTATGCAAATTGTCATCAAATTCTGATAAAAAAAAAGTACTTTTGGCCACAAACTCGGGATTTGTAAACACTGTGCGCTGTTATGAACTTCCGCCTTCCGCCTGCAAACATTGTGCACCGTTGGGATTACGATATTTTACTGCACATGCTTGCCATCTTTCCGAGCTCTATTTGCGGATATTAAGTCGTCAATCGCTCTCTGCATACACAATGTTTCCCCCTCCTGAAGTGTTTTCTCCCAAATGAAAGTCACCCGCGGATTTCGTATTCATGAAAAAAACGCGCTTTCTTTTTATTTTGTTGTTCTGATTGTTCATGATTTTTATTTAGAACGATTTTTCATTTTAGTTGTTTATCCCTGCTATTACGTAATTTCCATAGCAGAAATTGTGTTTTTAAATCAGGATAATGCTAGAAATGTATTTATTTATTTTGTAATTATGTAATAATTACAAAATAATGTAATAATGTTCGGTTAAAATTTTATGCATTACAAGTTACCTTAAGTAATGAACCATTCAAAAAACAAACATCATCAAAGCTGGCTGTGAACGAGAAAGATGGAAATGAATGGTGGGTTCAGGCAGATACTTTTAGTAATAAGAATAAGAATAGTAATAAGAATAAAAGTTAAACCTTTGTTTTATATTGACCCAGTTTATGCAGTAAATATAATTTTTAGTAATAATTTAAAAAATAAGGATGACCTTGAATGATGGTTAACTTTAAACTTATTCTTATTTTTACGGCGAAACGCTCACTGCGTAATCGCAAATAATCGAAAATGCAAAGGAAATCGCCTGGTTTGTTTTTTTTAATTGACTGCTAAAGTCCTTAAAATTAGTAACAACGTGGTTGCAGTAAACACGACGGTTACGCGGCTGTTCAGTTTCATTATTAATGATACAAATTAAAATAAACAGACACAAACTAACCACACTTTTAATTTAAGGTTACATATGTTATAGAATATTAAGGCATCTACTCAAAAATTTTCTTATAATCAAGATATTTGGCGTCATGTTTAATTCGTCGACTTCTAAACTTCCGCAACATTAGCCAATCACAAGCCTACCTCAAAATGCTGCGGTGAAATGTTATTAGTATGTGTCTCAAGCTTTCTTATACTTATTTTGCAGCATGAACGCATTCAGCTGTTAAGATTAAAATTATTCCTATTTTTATTACTATTCTCATTCTTATTACTAAAAAATATCTGCATGAACCCACCATAAGTTTATAAACTTAAGATTAATTAACAATAGAAATACGTCTTTTCTTGCCCGGCCACCTTTCTGACTTTTTTTTAATTACTCGTTGTAATAGCACAATTTTTTCCATTTCGCGATATCACCATCTTGGTGTAACCCAAATTATAGGTAGATGAGGTGGCTTGCGTGTTCCAATGATCCTACGAGCTAGACCCTACTAGTAGCATGCAACGCTACTGGTAGGGCCACCCTTGCTGGACGGGTCAAAGGGAAGCAACCTGACTAAGAGTGATGCAAACTGCTTTATACCAAAATATCTAATGGTATTTATACGAAAATAGTGTTGTTGTATTGTTACGTCTTGTTAATACATTTTCATCTTCTCAGTATTTTTTTTATTTCTTTGAAGTAGTGAAAATATAATTTTATTATTGAAAACATCAATATCAGATATAAAATTATTATTTCTACTTTTGAACCTTAAATGCTTTGTGAAATTAACGAAAGAATTCCTCCCCAATTTGAGAAAATATGCTTTTCTTAATTTTACAAAGTAGATTATAAAAAAAATGTAACAGGAGGCAAAAAAAAATAGTTTGTGGCAACAGTTATGGTTATACGTATATTATGATCCTGGAGTGGGTACTGGTATCTTCAGGAGACGATTAAAATTTATATATCTTCCATAACATAAAGAAATGCGGATTGACCAGAAAGTTAAATAACATTCAGTAACATAACATCAAGCATAAAACTGTTATTGCGTTCTTTAATGTATTATGATTCTTAAATAATAACAATTCTATTTATGCCATTCTCTTAAATGTTGTCCGCACGCTGTAAAATATATCACGCTTCCATCCACTTTTAAGTCCGGTATACCCGCAACAATCTATAGGCAACTGATGCGGATCGCTGCTTTTATTAATTAGCATAAAAAACTATAAGTTAATACATTGCCTCACCAATGAAATCACCTGTTTTGTAAAAAAAACGTCATACATTAGCATGTTCCGCAAGTGGTCAAATAGCGCTGAGCGACATTGAACTAATTCATTAGGGTCCTTATACGAGAAAATCGTTCCCGTAAAATAAGACAGAAGAAATTATGTTCTTATGTCTTACCAGTTTTAACTGAAAACATCTCGATTTACTGTCTGGCTAAATCTTTTTTATTTGAATGCTTTTCTAGTATATAAAAAAAGTCAATAAAGTTATGAAAGCAAAATAACTATTTATTATCTCAAAAAGCATAACCAAATAAGGAAAATATCCCTATCTATTTTTTTGGTGCACTGGGTACATCCTGATGTCTCAACAAGTGGCTGGTCAAATAGTTTGTGTTACCTGGGAAATATCTCGATGAATCCTCCTGACATGGTCGTTTAAACAACTTTTCTGTTTGGCCTGATACGAACAAAATTGGCTGTTGTTGCGTTGGAAACCTTTTGGTGCGTCAGCATGTGGCTGGTCAAGAGTATTGAAATTTCGCCCTATAGGGACAAAGTTTGCACTGTTAAGTTCTTCCCTTGGAAGCATCCTTGTGGACCAATAAGTGTTTGGTTAAATTACCTTTCAATTTCGCCTTATAGGAACAAAAATTACAGTCGTAATTCGTTACCTCGGAAACATCCTTATGAGCCAACAAGTGTCTGATTAAATGGCCTTTCTGTTTCGCCTTATAGGAACAAAGTGCGCATTGATAAGTGGGAACCTCGGAAATATCCTTATGAGTCAGCATGTGTTTGGCTAAATCACTTCTCCATTTGGTATTATAGGAACAAAAACTGCAGTCATAAGTCGTTACCTCGGAAATTTCCTTATGAGTCAGCATGTGTGCGGTTAAATCATACCTGCGTTTGGCCTTGTATGAACAAAAACTGCAGTCATAAATTGTTATTTCTGAAACGTCTTTATGAATCAGCATGTGTTTTGTTAAATAGCCTTTCTGTTTCGCCTTATAGGGACAACGTGCGCATTGATAAGTCGTTACCTCGGAAATATCCTTATGAATCAACAAGTGTTGAGTTAAATTGCGTTTATGTTTGGCCTTATAGGAACAAAAATTACAGTTGTAAATTGTTACCTTGGAAGCATCTTGATGAATCACCATGTGTTGGGCTAAATATCTTTTCTGTTTTGCCTTATAGGGGCAAAGTGTGCATTGATAAGTCGTTACCTCGGAGGTATCCTTGTGAATCAGCAGGTGTGTGGTTAAACTGCCTTTATGTTTCGACTTATAGGAACATAGACTGCAGTCATAAGTTCTTATTCTGAGAGACTTTCGGTGACTCAGTACATGTCGAGACAAATCTCTTTTCCGTTTCGTCATGTAAGGACAATGATAGCAATGATAAAGTGTTGCCGCCACGTCTTCAGTTAACTCGTGACCCTTGATATATTCTAATTTTATTTCATTACCATCCTGAGGAAATAACACGTGTTAATTTGCTTCGTAATATTACGGGGAAGATTTGTTACCTGATTAGGGTCCCAGTTGACAGAAGTATGGTTTGTCTCCTGTTTATAACAACTATCGACAAAAGATTTTATTTCAGTACCTTCAGAAGACATCACACTGGAATTAATTAGTGAAACACTGTTATCTGTATTCCTAAAAATATACGGCTATATTAAACGCATTGTTAATATTCTTTCAATTATTAGCCGGCACAGTGGTCGGCAACGAGCCAAAACTCTTGAGTTATTTGAAAAATATCTTCACCTTTGATTTTTTTATTGAAAAAGAAGGTCTTTACTTCTGATTGGATTAATCTCTGTGATGAATTTGTCAAGTAAATCCAGAACAACTGGAGAACGGAGGCTTGTTGCCGACCATTGCGCCGGGCTCTAATTATTAGTTAAATAGGGCGACTGATCGACACGATTCGTAAAAAGTATCAGGGCTTGTAGAGATATTTGATATCGAACGCATTCTTTGTCGATTCCTGTTATTTCAGTAAGCCCTCAGATGCTTAGACGACGATCTTCGCGGGTTGATTTACCAATGTTTTCAATGTTTTCGTCCGTTTTTGACGTTGAGGGCCGTCCCGGGCGCGGATAGTCCTTGGCCGTTTCGCGTCCCTCTTTCAACCGTTTAAACCATTCAAAAACTTGTGTGCGGGATAAACATGAATTCCCGTACACCTCTTTTAACATTGCATAAGCTTCTGTAAAAGTCACTGGTGCGTACACTAATTCAAACGACTGCTACAGTCAAACTGAGAAACCCACTGGCTTGTCCAGCGAGCTCAGTGTGGGAGAAGTATCACCAGACACAGTTCCCTTCAAACTTGTCGCGACACGCTCGCAGCGCGCTGGTAGCAGCATCAGTTCGGTTATTTATAGCCACACCTTGTATAGTAGTATCATCTTCATGACACACTATTGAAATCAAACGATTTGTAAGAAGTTCCACACATTTTTAAAAGACTAAATAACTGTTATTATAGGTATAGGGAATGCTATTATAGATTAATTCAGAATTTAATTCATCATTATAATGTAAAATAAAACATGGGGCATCTGATTTAGAAAAAAAAGAAAACGGATGGTTTAAAGTTGGACTAAATGGTAATTCTATTTTAAACACTTTAGTTATTAATTAACTAAATAACTGTTGAATATAGGTATAGGGAATGCTATTATAGATTAATTCAGAATTTAGTTCATCATTATAATGTAAAATAAAACATGGGGCCTCTGATTTAGAAAAAAAAAAAGAAAACGGATGATTTAAAGTTGGACTAAATGGTAGTTCTATTTTAAACACCATGTATATAATTGAGAACTAATAAAAACTTTGCTGCATAGTAGGTACTTCCACTAACGGCAGTGCTAATACCTATAGTTAATTTCCTAAAATGACCACTGCAGATAGTTTCAAAAGTTAGGGCGCAAATGAATAAAATTTCAAAATACCGGAAATAACTCAAAATCGGTAAAAAAGAAACGTGTAGGGAAATTTCATGAAAATCTACTTAAAATAACGCGTAGAATCGAATTATCTCTGTTTTACCAAAATGCCATTTATGTTTTCTAATCGAGAGTTGATGGATATTCATTTCGTTTATGAACTTGCAAAACTCGACAGCAGCAGCCTGGGAATATAGTCGAAGAGTTCCAAATAGAAGGCATCCGCATCCTTCTGTATTTGTAAGGGGTTAGATAATGTCCACGTTAGGAAAGCGATAATAAAAATGTTCGAATATAGGAAAACTTTACACGACAAATTTCACATGAGACCGGACACAAGTATTAGAACAGTTTCCGTTACCTTTCCTGTGTTTATCCGCATTTATATGAAAAACTAGATTGCATCGAACGATAAAAATGTTTACGATGTTTAAAAAATCTGTGTTCAAAATTTAATTTGAATACCCTGTATCTTGAAAACTCAGACTTTGACGACCCATGTCTACATAAGCTTTTCTTAAAGTCCTCAGGTGTTAAAGTTCTGCTACAAAAAGCTGAAACAAATAGAAAAACTAACGAATGGGGGAATACAAATGCGAACACGTCCTTTCCCTGATTTGTGCATGTTACTGTGCCTTTTTGTGCAAATACAAAAAAAATCGGTTTAATGATGGTGGAAAAGTTACCCGTCACATTCTTCCTCCTCCGTTTTAATATTGAGCTCCTCCAACTTAATAGCCTCCTGATCATCACGTTCCATTGTCACTGTTGTATGTTTACTTGTTTCGCTTCTTCGTGGATTTTATATCCTAAAAAGAAATGAAATCATGAACAATAACAAGTGCTGTGCGATTAAAATATATTTTGTTCACTCTTCTTAACAGTCGATAACAAAAAAAAAGTTTAGCTTTTACATCATCGGTAAATCCTTTTGAGAATAATAACCTTGACAATCATACAGGGCAATCAACTGCGAATTGACAATCGACGAAAATAGTGTGTTGTTATGTGTTTTAATGCACTGAAACGAAATCTGGTATTGGAATCGCTTCATAGGGTCAGGACTGCAATATTAGGACCCGGTACTTTTACTACTAGTTGGAATAATTCAGCATTGGGTTAGCGGTTAAACCATACGATCGTGTATTGTTCCGGCGTGTCTTTTACCAAATTTAACTGTACCCAGAAATAGTGATTAAGGTTCTATTAACTGAGTTATTTACCATTTTAAGATACAACGATCGTGAATCGATACGTTTTTATATTGTTATTAGTACCAAATTAAAATGTTTTTTGTTATTAATTTGTTTACACATGGACCCGCACTTTCAAGACTTATTTGAGGACGAAGATGAAGAAATTGTCGATTTTTTTAGTAAATATGAGAACTCACACTACACTGATGACTGGTGGTACCTGAAATTCTTCCCACATAATATTTTAGGTGGTGAGTACTACACCCAAGTAGAAGACTGTAACAGCAAAAAAACGTGTTAATTAAATTTGTGACGTGTGTGAAGAAAATGTGTTCCCCACCAAGAAATCTTGGAACATCTTGCGAAATATTTTTTTTTTCACATCAAGTGAAAATAAAATCTTTTTATTTTTGTGCTTGTTGCAAAATTTTCATTTTGCTTAAAAATATAGTTGTTGTAACATCCCAAAAACGAAATGTTGGGGTGAAATCCAATCCAAATCATCATCCAACCATACCTTACTGGTGGCGCAAACTTTTGTCAAACGGCGGAAACTTATTTGTACAAGTTTAGTTAGGTGTTTCGTGGGAAACGTCGGTTTTTTTAATCCTAATTACCATAACTTTTACAGATTGATGTAAATATTTTGACTCAGAAATACTTTGTGTGTGCATGGAGATTATGAAAAATATAGATATATATATTTCGCGAATGGTTTGCAAGCCATTTCCAAGATCTTCTGGTGAGGCATACATTGTTTGAAATTTTTACTACAGCTTTTTACTTAAATCTAGTAATAACGTTCTAAAATATTATGTGCGTCCCATGATTTGTTATGAAAATACGAGAACTTCAAATTCCACCAGGTGGCCACTGCTACACTACAAGGGAACGTTCTGTTCACGGTGAGGAATGGAACGGTAACAGATTCTTGTATCGCTTCAGGTCCTCAAAAAATTTAATGAGAATATTAAATGAGAAAGAACTAAAAAATTCCTCTTTCTGTTCTTCATTTCCCCGTTTAACAAAATAGCTTATATAAATTGATCTTTAAATAGTGTATAGAAAATGCCATGTGATTTCCTCTAGTTTGATTTCTAGGTGTGTAGAGTTTTGATTATCTTATCATTTTCTTCGCCCCAATAAATAAAACGTATAAAACTATTTTCAAATTCATCCATACAATGATTTTTGAAATCACAGTAATGAGGTTAGACTCTGCTTTACTAACATGTTCTTACAAAATGCACAAAGGACAATTTAGACCACCTCACATTTATTAACAGACAGTTAGCTATTCGCGCCGTTAGTTTTTTGTAAAAATACACACATTCCGTTAACTACTGGTTACTTTCTATGATTAAAGAAACCAGCGACTAACTCACCAGAGAAATGACCAGTTGCAAGCAATACCCGGTCTAGAAGTTTTATATTTGCGTCTCCTTTGATTAATTGTTTTTCACACATCATAATATGTGCCTATTGGATATTTTTGAAGGGTCTTCAACTCGACATTACTTAGAGACTGTTCGGCCAAAATTAAAACTAAAAACCATTGCGGAAGATGTCGAGCAACGCAGTCAACACGTATGCCATAGTACGTATTTCAAAATATGCCATAGTTGAATATAAGCGCAGGTATTATATCAGTTTGAAAATGAAATAGATTTTGACTGCTTCAGTGGCGGCCGCTGCCATGGTTTGCAGGTTTTTGCGAAATTTCCAAAAAATCGTTGAAAAAACGAAATTTGTATTTTTAAATATCATTCGTAATAAAAGTAAAATGTACATCATTTGTAATCATTTGTGACAACACACCCACATAGGGTGATCAATCGGAACCATTCATTAAAATTATTGGGGCTTGCAGAAATGACAGCCTTCAGAAAATCTGGACTACAGTTAATATAAAAAAACTGGACGTTTTCCACGAAACACCGAACTACTATACTTTTCTTGTGTAGTAGTTCGGTGTTTCGTGGAACGATTTCTTTTTTGAGAAAAGTGTAGTAGTTCGGTGTTTCGTGGAAAACGTCCAGTTTTTTGTTTCTACGCCGACGGTTTCAGTACCCACTCCAGGATCCAGTTAATAGGCCTATGACGAACTTCGGAAGTTGGAAGTTATTTTCATTAGCGCCATAACACTTGAAATTATGTGTAGAGGTCATTTTTAAAAAATTAAGTATCACTATTAGCACTGTTGTTAATAGAACCCTAATGCTATGTAATAATGCTTTTATAATTTCTTCATTAACCCCCAGAGGCCACACCTCTTTCCAATTACGTAGAGACCACACGGGTGCAAATATGGTTTTCACTTTTTTAAATCCTAACGCCTCTCTGGCTTAATCTTTTTTAATTGATAACGATATGAAAAAGGGGTAGAATTTTCGTAGGAATTTGAATATTTTATTCGCAAAAGCGTAGAAATAGATTGTTACATTAATAAATGGGGTTTTTCAAAAAAAAGATTTTTTAAATCCGTTTTTTACGAAAAAAAATTGTATTTTTTTTTTTTTAAGAGATAAGTTAATGATGCTTTGGAAAAATAAAGGTAATCGCTTGTACTGAAGTGGGAAAAAATCGTTTATCCAATAAATTATGATTAACTATTTTTAACAGGGGCTTGAATGATAATTTCGCAACTATGAAAAATACTGTAAAATCCAAAAAAGTGCTTTATTTTGAAAATATGACTTATTTATATTTATTGTTTACATTAACTTTCATTAATACTATTGATTTAAAAATATATATTAATTAATTTCATTAACGCAATTAACACATAAACCTGCCCTATACTCGTCGCACATGCGGCAAAAGCAGTGAAAAGTTTCGTGAAAAGCAGTTTCGTGAAAATACGCTTTCTATCGCAAAAATTTTCCAAAATGATGGCACTTTTTTTATGACGCCGAGGCCACAGGGGTGCAAATGTGCACCACGCTTACTTTTCACTGTTTAATACACAACGGCTGTATAGCGCCTGACGCCAAGCAACTGCTCGACAGTTACACTAGTGTATAGACATAATTGTCGTACAAGGTAGAGGGCTCTACTGTGCGTGTCCTACGAGAGAAAAGCATTTGAAATTTTTGGCCTGCCAGTGTGGCCTCAGAGGGTCAAGTACAGTGTGTTTAAAACAGAACTGTCAAGTAGCTCAACTTCAACCACTCAAACTGTTCGCGTTTGTATTCCCCTGTTCGTTCGTTTATTTCTTTCTAACTAAATTAAACCTACTCTTAGTAGACGACGCGCTCATTGTACTTTTAAATCAAATATTCGCGCTTAAAATTGACATACGGAAATAAAGGGCCCACCATTCCCCCTTCCTTCCGACCCAATATCCTTTCCTTTTGTTTGTTTGTAGCGAACAGTTACAAAGTCGCATCTCATCTCGGCACAACGCATAATTCGAGTAACTATTTCGCGTCTCGTTGCGGCGTATCACGCTAGTAAAACCTTTCAATAATCCACGGTGGTGTTCCCCCATCTCCTGGAGACAATTCGTCTTTTTCGCCGCGACGCGACAAATTAACATTTTCGAGAATCAACAAGCGGTGTTTCCATATCTGCTGAAGACACCTAGAGACAGAAAATACGGCACCCAGGGTCATCCAGGACATCGCAAATCATACAGTCCGTAAGTAGATGCGTTAAATGTTTCGCCAACAAACATTCCTTGGTCCTTCATCGTCGGATTAATCCTGTTAAAACCACATTTCCTGTGGCCCGACCGTCGCATTTTTTAATATACGTACGTAATTCGTTAATTTTTTGAGGTTAGCGTGCTGTTTTCCCGCGGTCACATTTTTTTACGGCGTCGTTTTCTAACCGGTTGTTTTGGTCACGTCGACCGATTTAATACCGCGTTAAGATACACATATTGTCGTTTTCTTTCGTATTTTAGTTGCTTATTGTCTTTTTGTATTTTGCCAATTTTCTCTGTTAAATCCGGATTTAGGAGAAAACATGGCTCAAAATAAAACATATTCGGGAACAACGTGCTCTCCGTGAGAGTTTGTATTTACGATTAGAAGATATAGCTACCGTTGCGGCTTCCTTTCAAACAGAACCCGAAAAATCATACCGTGCGTCGTATGCTTGAAGTAAGAAGCGAGTCTGTAAAAAACATTTATGATGATATTTTAAAATTCACGGGGACATAGTCATGAAGGTTGCGACTTTACCGGATTCTAACCTGGATGAGGAACATGCTTTTTTGAAAAGAGTAGACGAGACTTATTTTACTATTCAATCCATAGTTCGCGAGTTGCCGGTTCAGTTTCGGTCCTCGGCCCAGTCGCCAGTTGCCGATAAAACTTCAATTGTCCAAACGTCGAAAACGTTTGCCAAAACTGAACTTACAAACATTTGATGGAAAATTAGAAAATTGGAGCGCATTCATTCAAGTCTTTAATAGAAGTATTCATGATAACAACACGTTAGCAAATGTCGAAAGGTTTGAGTATTTGTTGGGTTGTCTATCGGGTGAGCCTCTCAACCTAATTAAAACTATTGTGCTATCAGACGATAATTACCCCATTGCATACAAAACATTATTAGATAGATATGACAAATAAAAGAGAGCTAGCAACTCATTATTGGGATCGTTTACGATCATTGCAGAAATTAAAAAGATGAAACCCCTAGTGGTTTACGAAGTCTTATTTATAATTTTAATGAAAACTTATCAGCTTTGCGGGCATTAAAATTGCAGATTCATTGAGGATTTAAGTTGCTTAACATTCTTTTAGAAAAACTTGATTCTAAAACTCGTCGATACTTTGAAGCATAGAAATTAGGAATTTGAAAGGTGAAATACCTGCATTCGATACATTAAATACCTTTGTAGAGAGTCAGTGTCATGTTCTTGCTGCAGAGCATTCGACCTCCCTTAAAAAGCAATACTTATACTTCAAAAAACAATAATACATTTTACATCGCGTCCAAAATTGGTATCGTCTCTGGTAGCTAATACTTCGGAACAAAAGTGTTTAGTTTGTGAAAAAGATCATATAATTTTACCGGTGTCCCGTGTTGAAAGCCAAGTCTCCCGCAGATCGCTTCAAGGTAGTTAAAGAAAAGAGGCCCTGTATCAATTGTTTGAGGCCGCACCAAGTCAAGAATTGCTCTTCTACATCCACTTGTCGTACCTGTCATAAGAATCATCATACTTTTGCTACACTTCGATAGGTTTTTCGGGCAGCTCAGGAGCTATAAATGAAACCAGTGATAGTGGTAATACAGCACCAGCTGAAATAGTTGGCCCACTGTCAATGCATTGGCTAGTTCACTTTCTCGTCAGGTAGCTCTGTTATCCACGGCCCTTTGTTGACGTTCATGACTCGCAAGGACACCCGCACACCTTACGGGTTTTAAAGATAATGGTAGTGAGGCTGTTTCATTACAGTAAAGGCTGCTCGTAATCTTAACTTGAAAAAGACAGCATGACAAAATTCAAATACTAGGTATTGGTGCAAATTCTAGTATATTTTCATCGGGTTCAATCCATTGCAAGATAAGTCCTCATGGATCATGTCAACCCGCGATACATCTAGAAGCTCACATCATACCTCATGTTGCTTCGGTAATACCTTCCTCAATCATTACAGTTTTATTCGTGGGATCATATTACTAATCTGAAATTAGCTGATCCAAATTTCTACATTTCTCGCCACGTTGATCTCTTGCTGGGTGCTGACGTTTATGCTCAACTTATTCGCCCGGGCCTTGTCCTTGCCCCTAGTCCTCGTTGCCCTCAGCGTTCAATACCATTTTCGGATGGGTATTATCTGGCTCAGTTCAACCTGAGACAAACTAATGAACGCGTCATCAATTCCTTTCATGTCAAAATCATGGAAGATTGCCCAGGAGAATGACCTTGAGTCCACTATGAGACAATTTTGGCAGGTTGAAGAGGTCCCCATGATCTCGACTAGCCCAGACGATGAGCTATGTGAGAAATTGTACGTTGAAGGGTATAGCAAAGCTCCCATCTGGTCGATTCGTCGTTCCTTGCCTTTTCGAGATTCTAAACCTGTTTTTCCTGAATCTAAAGATATTGCAATTCGACGTTTTTTCGCTTTGGAGCATCGTTTGAAAAAGGATCCTGTTCTTAAACAATCATATGTTGATTTCATGCGTGATTATCTGAATTCTGATCACATGGAATTGCTCCGCCCCCCCATCGATGAACTCGATTCCTACTACATTCCTCATCATCCGGTACTGAGATCTGATTCTTCATCAACAAAATTGAGGGTAGTCTTTGACGCATCGGCCAAAGCCGCCAACAACCAATCATTGAATGATAATCTGCTCGTGGGATCAAAATTACAACAAGACATTGTCGAGATTTTGCTTAGATTTCGTTCGCACTCGGTCGTTTTTATAACTGACATCCAAACAGATGTATCGCCAAATCCAAGTTGCACCTCAATACTGGGATTATCAGCGTATCATTTGGCGATTCAATCCTCGATGAACTCCTGACTGAATATAAGCTTAAAACTGTTACTTACGGTGTGTCTTCTGCACCTTTCTTAGCTTTGCGAACAATGCAACAGCTGGCTCTTGATGGACAGACTAAATATCCTGCAGCCTCAAAGGTCCTGCAAACTGATATCTACGTGGATGACATCATCACAGGTTGTGACTCATTAGCTGCAGCACAGAATCTACAATCTGAGCTTATTCAACTGTGTGAATCTGGAGGGTTTCCTTTACGAAAGTGGTCGAGTAACCATTCAGATCTATTAGAAACACTTCCGGCCGAACATTGTCAAGCCCCATTTTCTTTCGACTCAGTACCCACACTCACTCTTGAAGTTTTAGGCCTCCAGTGGTCCCCAATGACAGACACGTTCACGTTTAGACTAATGTCCTTCGACCGTCCATGTACAAAACGCGGAATTCTGTCAGAATTAGCACGTGTATATGATCCATTGGGATATCTCACTCCCTGTCACCTTCTACATAAAGCACTTACTCCAACAGATATGGCATTCCAGCTGTGACTGGGACGATTCTCTGCCTGAACCTCTTACTCGTCAATGGTTAAAGTACAAATCAGAAATTTCTTTTCTCTCAGACATCAGTGTGGATCGTCAATTAATTTTCGACCGGAACAGTCCATGTCAAATCCATGGATTTTGCGATGCATCACTGGCTGGATATGCAGCAACGGTTTTTGGTCGGTTTAAGCATGGGGAGTCTTACATAACCCGTTTAATTATATCCAAATCAAAGGTAGCACCTACAAGGTCAAATAAATTAACTATTCCTCGGTTAGAGTTGTGCGGAGCAGTGCTCTTGTCTAAATTACTACACATGGTTGTGCAAACATACTCTGGTGTTTTGAGTATATCAGATGTCGTTGCCTGGACTGATTCGTCTATCGTCTTGTCGTGGATCCATTCATCTCCTCATCGTTGGAAAACATTCGTTATGAACCGAGTAGCCTATATACAAAAAACGTGTGCCTTCTATTAACTGGCATCATGTCTCATCTATCGACAATCCAGCAGATTGTGCATCAAGAGGTATCCTTCCATCTCAACTCGTGAATCATCAGCTTTGGTGGTCCGGACCACCATGGTTATCGCTACCATCCGAACAGTGGCCTCAATCTGATAAATTAGCTTCCTCCCTCCAGTCAAATACGGAATCACTTTGCGAAGAGGAAAAACTGTTAAAGTGTTTGTCGTTCAGATTGAACCATCTGTTCTCATGCAGTAATACATAGGTTTTCTTCACTTCAAACGATATGTCATGTGCTGGCATATGTTGTTCGCTTCCATCATAATAGCAAAAACCCCCTTGACCATAAGGTGGGACCCATAAATAACGTTGAATACCATGACACTATTCTGAGGTTGGTGAAACTGGTTCAAGGTCAAGTATTTCAATCTGAAATTCACAAGTTAAAAACCAATCAACTCTGTTCAAGGCCTTTACGTAAGCTGAATCTGTTTCTTGATGACCAGGGCATCCTCCGAGTAGGTGGTCGTCTTCGACATTCCAAATTGTCATTTGAACATAAATTTCCCGCGTTGCTACCACAAAAACATCGTTTGACCAACCTCATCATTGAGGATGTCATAAAAGGAATCTCCATCCTGGAGCAAAAACCCTTCATTATTTAATACTGCAGAATTTTTGGATTCTATCCGCTCATAGAGCTATAAGAAAAATGTCTATCCAATTGCTATAGATGTTTTCGTGCTCAAACCTCAAGCGTTACAGCCACCAATGGGTGATCTACCCCCATGTCGTTTACAAGCACTAAGAGCTTTTCAAATAGTTGGTGTTGACTTCGCAGGCCCTTTCACTATAACAATGAATCGTGTTCGAGGTGCTAAAACTCTCAAGGCATATCTCTGCCTATTCGTCTGTTTATCCACTCGTGCTGTTCACTTAGAAATAGTCTCCGACTTATCAACTGACGCATTCCTAGCAGCATTTCGCCGCTTCATTGCTCGACGTGGATGCTGCTCTGAAATTCATTCTGACTGTGGCACTAATTTCGTAGGCGCTTCTCGACAATTACTGAACTTTGCTCAAAGTGCGGCCTCTATTGAACATATTCAATGGAAATTTAATCCTCCCTTCTGCCGCTCATTTTGGAGGGATCTGGGAAGCAGGGGTTAAATCCGAAAGACCCATTTGACTCGCGTTATTGGAGATCAGATCTTGACTTTTGAAGAATTGTATACGGTTTTCGTGCAGATCGAAGCATTGCTAAATTCGCGTCCGTTGACTCCCACAAGTTCTGATCCGAACGATTTGAATGTTTTGACGCCGGGACACTTTCGACTCTAACTCCACTAACTTCATTCCACGAACCTGATTTAACTAACATCAAATTAAACCGGCTCACACGATGGCAATTGATCCGGCAAATGCACCAACATTTCTGGAAACGTTGGAATCTCGAATTCCTACATACGTTACAACAAAGGTCTAAATGGACCGACCCTTCGACTCCTATTAAAGTAGGTTCTGTTGTCTTGATTAAAGACGATTCATCTCCCCGTTACACTGGCGCGTGGGTCGGGTCTTCGAAACTCACCCAGGCTCAGATAATGTAGTACGAGTCGTTACTTTGAAAACTGCGTTAGGAACTCTAAGAGACCCGTGGTTAAACTATGTCCTCTCCCTATTCTCTTTAAACTTAAAATACTTCGTATTTTAGGCGGGGGGTATGTTCGCGTTTGTATTCTGTTCGTTCGTTTATTTCTTTCTAACTAAATTAAACCTACTCTTAGTAGACGACGCGCTCATTGTACTTTTAAATCAAATATTCGCGCTTAAAATTGACATACGGAAATAAAGGGCCCACCATTCCCCTTCCTTCCGACCCAATATCCTTTCCTTTTGTTTCCGTTTGTAGCGAACAGTTACAAAGTCGCATCTCATCTCGGCACAACGCATAATTCGAGTAACTATTTCGCGTCTCGTTGCGGCGTATCACGCTAGTAAAACCTTTCAATAATCCACGGTGGTGTTCCCCCATCTCCTGGAGACAATTCGTCTTTTCGCCGCGACGCGACAAATTAACATTTTCGAGAATCAACAAGCGGTGTTTCCATATCTGCTGAAGACACCTAGAGACAGAAAATACGGCACCCAGGGTCATCCAGGACATCGCAAATCATACAGTCCGTAAGTAGATGCGTTAAATGTTTCGCCAACAAACACAAACTTTTTACAAAATTTGAATTTTTTCAAATAATTTTGCAATCACTGCTTTGTTTACAACGAGTTGTGTTCTGGTTTTTGACATACTATTTAATTCTTATGCTAATTATGAGGTTTACTATTCTCACATGGGCAAACAGGATTGTCTCTACTTACAACTTCTGGAATACATTTGGCAAGAAAATCGTCTGCAAAATTCTCGCTGAAGACATTCAGATCCACACAGCGATCCATTTTCAAACACAGCCGGCATATGGCATCATCGGAATCGCTTACGGTAGCAGCACCGGGATTTTCCTTCAAATAGGCCACCTCTACGATATTTACTTCCATATCGTTCATAGTCCTGATGAAGGAGACCATACGGTCTTCCGAATACAAACAGGCGGATTTAAATTCGAAAAAAGTGTAAATACTGTCTGTACAACTTTCACATACTACGTAGTTCTCGTTTAAAGGAAAATCCTGAAAAACAAATTTCTCTTATTTCACTTTCTGCTACGAGGTTTCTAACTTTAAAGTTACTTACAATATTTTAGAATTTAAATGCATAGGCCGATTTAATTAGGAAATTCTAAAGGAACACTTATTATTTTTAACTGCAGAACGTCGAGTATTTCTCGTATAATCTCTTCAATAACTTAGAAATCTTTCGGCTCTTTGAAGCAAAGTTTACATGCTTTCTGTGCCGCCATCTTTTATAACAAATTACGCTGATTAGAAGAAGGAACACTTATTGTTTCTAATCTGTTTATCTATTTTGTTGGTTCCAAATAGGACTTCAAACGTGATGACTGGCATTAATCGAGTTTTTTTTAGTTGAAAATTCAGTACACTCGAACCCCTCTTAAGTCGCCAAATCCGTTCATCATTACCTCGCTTAAGTCGCGAAATTTTGCCTCTCTTAAGTCGCGATCATAATCTCAACTTTTTTGTGTTTTAACTGCAAAAATAAATATTTAGAGATATACCACAGCACTTGTTATAACGAAAAATGAGCCAACTGAACGAAAAAATCAATGTAAGTATCGACTAGGTATCGTGCATGACAAAGTTCAATTTTCCACTTGAATGAATATTTTAAAGATTAAATATTTTTAAAAGACACCTAACCTATTTTAAATCAATAAATGTATTACACAATCATTTTTTTCAATAAAAATTGTACATATTCATGCGAGAATCCAATATCCAAACGTAGTTCTAAAACTTTTACAGGCGGCGACTTAACCGGGACGGTTTCGCGACTATAGGGGGAAACGTGGTGAAATAACAGAGGATGTGAATTAAGCGAAAGTGAAATAAGAGGGGTTCGAGTGTATCAACTTTTCACTCTTATGGTGGGTTCATGCAGAAATTTTTAGTAATAAGAATAAGAATAGTAATAAGCATAAAAGTTAAACCTTCGTTTTATAATGACCCAGTTCATGCAGCAAATCCTTATTTTTAAAATTATTACTAAATATTATGTTTACTGCATGAACTGGGTCATTATAAAACGAAGGTTTAACTTTTTATGCTTATTACTATTCTTATTCTTATTACTAAAAATTTCTGCATGAACCCACCATTATGAACCCACCAAACATAATATTTAGTAATAATTTTAAAATAAGGATTTGCTGCATGAACTGGGTCATTATAAAACGAAGGTTTAACTTTTATGCTTATTACTATTCTTATTCTTATTACTAAAAATTTCTGCATGAACCCACCATTATGTTTACGGTTATTGACGATTGAAGGTCATTCTTAATGCTAATGTTAACTGAATTAGTTGTAGACAAGAACATTATTTTCATATACTCCATCTTTGTGGTTGTGGTTAATTTTACGTTTATGTTATGGTGGGTTCATGCAGAAATTTTTAGTAATAAGAATAAGAATAGTAATAAGCATAAAAGTTAAACCTTCGTTTTATAATGACCCAGTTCATGCAGCAAATCCTTATTTTTAAAATTATTACTAAAAATTATGTTTACTGCATGAACTGGGTCATTATAAAACGAAGGTTTAACTTTTATGCTTATTACTATTCTTATTCTTATTACTAAAAATTTCTGCATGAACCCACCATTAATTGTGCAGGGGACTTTACTGTCGCAATAATATCAACGTAACCTAACAATTTCTTCTACTTCTGTGGATATTTCTTGGGATATTCGCAAGAAAAATGCGGGGAAGCAGAAGACATTTTTAGGTTACATTTACATAATTGCGACGATAAAAGTGAAAAATTTAGACACTGAAATTTCGACTAATAAAACTCATTGAATGCCGTTCATCACGTTTAGGATACAATTTCGAAGCCAAAAAATATCTAATCCATCAGAAATAGTAAGTGTTACTTTTAATCAGCATAATTCATTATAAAAAATGACGTCTCAAAAAAGCGTGTACACTGTGCTTCAAAGAGTCGAAGGATTTCCAAGTTATCGACGAGACAATACGAGAAATACTCGACGTGCTGCTGCTAAAAATAGTAAGTATTCCTTTAAAGTTTTCTAATTAAATCCATCTATGCATTAGACTAAAATATTGCAAATAACTTTAAAGTCAGAGGCCTCGTAAACAAAAAGTGTTTATCTAAGAGAAATTTCTTTTACAGGATTTTGCGTTAAACGAGGACTCCGTAGTATGCGAAAGTTGTGCAGACAGTATTAACACGTTTTTCGAATTTAAATCCGTCTGTTTGTGTTCGGAAGGCCGTTTGGTCCCCTTCATCCGAACTATGAACGGTATGAAAGTAGATATCGTAGAGGTCGTCTATTTGATGGAAAATCCCGGTGCTGCTACGTCAAGCGATTCCGATAGTGCCGTGTGCCGGCTGTGTTTGAAAATGGATCGCTGTGTGGATCTGAATGTTTTCAGCGAGAATTTTGCAGACGATTTTCTTGTCAAATTTATTCCAGAAGTTGTAAGTAAAGACAATCCTGTTTGCCCATTTGAGAATAGTCAACCTCGTAATTAGCATAAGGAAAGTACATCAAAAGCTAGAACACAGCTAGATATAAACAAAGCAGTGTTGGCTCGTGTTAAAAAAGGTGGAGGTCGCAAATGAATAAACAAAAAACTATTAAATATATGGGAATGCCGATATACAAGTAGATCAACGCATATTTTAATTTCACATTAAAATGATAAGTAAAACATGGGTTGAGGTAAGTGGCAGTTCTATTTTAAACACCGTGTACATAATTGAGAAATAATAAAATCATTGTTGCAAAGCTTTAGAGTTCTGTTAATGATAGTGCTAATACTTGTAGTTAATACAGATGGTTTCAAATGTGGCGCTAATGAAATCTGGAATAAAAAATGTACCATTCCGTTTAAAATGCCGTTGATGCCAACTTCCGTTATAACTGGGAGTGCAGCTATCTTGAAAATATTTTCTTCAAGTCTATTAGTTGAAGCCCAAATTTTCAAAAATCAGCAATTTCTGCAAGCCCCAATATCTTTAACGTATGGTTTCGATCAATCACCGTATATAATTAAGTTGTCACAAATGATGTACAGTTTACTTTTGTTACGATTAATATTTGCTGTTTTTCGATGATTTTTGAAGGTTGTGCACAACCTGCAAACACAGTTAAATATTTTTCATTTTCAAACCGATATAAAACTTGCTTTTACATTCTGCTATGGCAGATTTTGAAATTAGATATGTGTTGACTGCATTACTCGACATCTTCCACAATGTTTTTTAGTTTTAGTTTTGGCTGAATAGTCTCTCTTTAAATAATGTCGAGTTAAAGGATCCGCTTCATCTTGAAAAATATCCAATAGGTACATATTTTGATGTGTGAAAAACAATGAATCAAAGGGGACGCAAGTATAAACCTTCAAGACTCGGTATTGTTTGCAACTGGTTATTTATATGGTTAAGTAATCACTGGTTTGTTTAATCTTAGAATGTAACCAGCAGTTAACATAATACATGTACTTTTACAAAAACTGTTAATAAATGTGAGGTGGTCTAAATTGTCCTCTATGCATTTTGTATGAACATGGCAGTAATTATTTGGCACAGAGTCAATTTTAACCTCATAAATGTGATTATAAAAATCATTGCCTGGATGAATTCGAAACTAGTTTTATACATTTTATTTATTGGTTTGAAGAAAATGACAAGATAAAATGATGAGATAATCAAAACTCTACACACCTAGAAATCTAACTAGAGGAAATCACGTGGCATTTTCTATGCAATATTTAAAGATCGATTTATAAAAGTTTCTTTGTTAAACAGAAACATGAAGAACATAAACGAGGGATTTTTATTTCTTTCTCATTCAATATTACTCTTGACAATTTTTTTTGAGGACCTGAAACGATAGAAACATTTTTTACCATGTCAATCCTCAATGTGAACAGCACGTTCCCTTATACTGTAGCAGTAGCAATTGGTGGAATTTGAAGTTCTCGTGTTTTCATAACAGACCATGAAATCCACATCATATTTTAGAATGTGATTGCTAGATGTAAGTAAAAGCTGTAGTCAAAATTTCAAATAGTGTGTGGAAGATCTTGGAAATGGCTTGCAAAAATCCCCATATATCGTAAACTGAAAGTATTTCAGAGTAAATTTATTTAAATCTGTAAAGGTTAAGGTAATTTGGATAGGATTTCCGAATCATTTCGTTTTTGGGATATTACAATAACCGTATTTTTAAGCATAATGAAAATTTTGCAACAAGCTCAGAAATAAAAAAGTTTTTATATTCACTTGATGTAAAAAAAAAATTCCCAAGCCGTTTCCACGATTTTCTGGTGGGAAACACATTTTTTTATTATATCACTTAATTTAATTTAAACCATCAGTCATCACTGTAGTGAGTTCTCATATTTACTAAAAAAATCGTCAATTTCTTCATCTTCGTCCTTGAATAAGTCTTGAACAACCGGGTCCATGTGCAAACAAATTTATAACAAATTAAAAATTTTAATTTGGTACCAATAACAATATGAAAGCAAATATAAAAAACAATCCACGGTTGTTGTATAGTAAAATAGTAAATAACCGAGTTAACCAAACCTTAATCACTATTTCCAAGTACAATTAAATTTGGTAAAGGACACACCCAAAATTAAACATCGGTAAATCTAGTCAGGACCAAGAAATGCACGTTCGTATGGTTTAATATGGCTAATCGAACGTTTAATTATCCTAACCAGTAGTAAAAAGTACCGGATCCTAATATTGCTGTCCTGACCCTATGAAGCGATTCCAATACCAGATTTCGTTTCAGTGTATCAAAATACATAACAACACACTATTTTCGTTGATTGTCAATTCTCAGTTGAGTGCCCTGCACGATTATCAAGGTTATTATTCTCAAAAGGGTTTACCGAAGATGTAAAAGCTAAACACATTTTCTTCGTTATCGACTGTTAAGAAGAGTGAACAAAATATATGTTAATCGCACAGCACTTGTTATTGTCCATGATTTCATTTCTTTTTTAGGATATAAAATCCACAAGGGTTCCGAAAATCTGCTTATCATGTCAAACATCTTTGCTAAACTACTATCAATTCGTCACTGAATGTTTAGCTAAACAAAAAAACATACTGGAATGTGATGATCGAAAGGCCATTAAGTCGGAGGAGCTCGATATTAAAATGGAGGAGGAAGAATGTGACGGGTAACTTTTCTACCATCATTAAACCGATTTTTTTGTAGTTGCCAAGGCACAGTAACATGCACAAATCAGAGATAGGACGTGTTCGCGTTTGTATTCCCCCATTCGTTAGTTTTTCTATTTGCTTCAGTTTTTTGTAGCAGAATTTTAACACCTGATGAACTTTTAAAATTAATGCAAAAAGCTTATGTAAACATACATTGGTCGTCAAAGGCTGAGTTTTTAAGATACAGAGTATTCAAATTAAAGTTTGACATCGAATTTTTTTAAATATCGTTAACATTTTTCAAAGTGTTGCATTCAAAGTTGGTATGCGGTGGTTTATTGGTATGGGAAAACCTACCATGAACACCGTTTTACTGTAGCCGCTAGAGGGCGTTCTGTATTGTACTCTTTACAGATTCAAATGACCTAATGTCGACCACTGAATGACCACCAAAGAAAACATAAATGGCATTTTGATAAAACAAAGACGGCAACAAAAAAAGAAGGAAATAATAAAAAAATACACACTTTCTGCAAACGCGATTGCGGTTTGACACGATAAAACAAATATTACATTTATTTTTTATGAGTAAGTATAACTTGATAAACTTGTTTTAGGATTATCGGTCAGTTTATAAAAACAAAAGTCTTTGTTTTTTTTCTAACGTTTCGGCTTTATTCAGCCATCATCAGAGCAGAAAATTAATTCGGTTTTTTTCTGCTGCTACTTTCTTATGTAGTTTCTCCTGTAGTTTTACGTTTGGATGACTTCTTCCTGTTGTTGTGGTCATCTCTTTTGGCTTCTTTCACCCTTGCCTTATTTTATTTGACACGAGAAACTACACAAGAAATTAGCAGCAGAAAACACCGAATTAATTTTATGCTCTGATGATGGCTGAATAAAGCCGAAACGTTAGAAAAAAAACAAAACTTTGTTTTTATAATCTGACCGATAATCCCAAAACAAGTTTATCAAGTTAATTGATCAACGGTCAAGAAATTCCAAATATATTCAAGTAAGTATAACGAAACACTTAAAAGTATAATTTTTAAGTTATATTTTATCGTTTTAAATAATAGACAATGTAACGTATCTAAAAAGTTCACAGTCGTAGTGTCACTGCTGATTCGTTCCAAGCGTATTATAAAGTTATCTTAAGGTATTATAACGTCTTAAGCGTATTATAAAGTAATATCCATATTTGAATATTCTTGATTTCTCAAGCTGACGAACACAGAAAGCTCGCTATACTACGCGATCGATTCGAAAATGACACAAATGCTTAAACAAATAGTAATGGCAACATTAGCACAATCATTCCTTTGGAAAAGTCAAATGATTTATCAAAAGTTATTATATAAGAGGCTTTAAAAAAACGCGACATAACTAAAAAACTACTAAAAACAGGTATAGGGAATGCTAATATGGACGAATGCCGATTTTAACTCCACATTAAAATGTGAAGTAAAATATTGATCATTGTAATGAGGCATCCAAAAAAAAAACATCAAAATTAGCCTAGTAAAAGAAAGATGTATTTCTATCTTAAATTTATAACCTTATTTAATTGTCAATTAATATGACAACCATTATTTACTTTACAATTGTGACAGTCTATTCAGTCCAGTCAGACACGACTGCTATTTCTATCTCTCTCGTTCATAGCCAACTTTGATGACGTTTTCTTGGATGTCTACTTTTGTACACAAAAATTTGAGTTTGGATAGTTTGAAGTTGGCCTAACTGGTAGTTTATTTTGAACACCTTGTACATAATTGAGAGATAATAAAAGCATTGTTGCATAGTTTTAGGGTTCTACTAACGATATTGCTAGTACCAATACATAATTTTCTAAAATGACCACTACAGACAGTTTCAAAGGTTAGGGTGCTAAAGAATAAAATTTCACAAAACAGTAAAAGATAGGCATAAGGAAATCTCATGAAAATATACGTAATATAATGTGTAGATTTGATATCTAGAATAAAAAGGGTACCATTCGATTTGAAATAAGAAAGTATATGCCGATTTCCGCCCTAACCGGAAGTACAGACAGCTTGAAAATAATTCCAATGAGTCCGCCGTAGCTGAAGATGGCATATCTACAAGCCCCAATATTTTTTATGAATGGTTTAGATCTATTTGACTGATAACTATAGAAAGAATATCAACAATGTGTTTAATATAGTGGTATATTTTTTAGGAATACAGGTAGCGCTGTTTCACTAATTAATTCTAGTGCGATGTCTTCTGAAGGTCCTGAAATAAAACCTTTGGCCAATACTCCTTATAAACAGGAGACAAACCATTTGTATGTCAGCTGGGATCCTAATCAGGTAACAAAATACCCATTTAATATTACGAAGCAAATTGACATGTGTTAATTCCTCAGGATGGTAATGAAATAAAATTGGAATATCCCGAGAATCACGAGTTAATTGAAGATGTGACGGTAACGCGTTATCATTGCTATCATTGTCCTTATGTGACGAAACGGAAGGGAGATTTGGCCAAACATGTACTGATTCACCGAAAGTCTTCCAGAATAAGAACTTATGACTGCAGTCTATGTTCCTATAAGTCGAAACAGAAAGGACATTTGACCACACACATGCTTATTCATAAGGATGCTTCTCAGATAAGAACTTATGACTGCAGTCTATGTTCCTATAAGTCGAAACAGAAAGGAAATTTGACCACACACATGCTGATTCATAAGGATATTTCTGAGGTAACGACTTATCAATGCGCACTTTGTCCCTATAAGGCGAAACATAAAGGCAATTTGACAAGACACTTCTTGATTCATCAAGATGCTTCCAAAGTAACGACTTATGACTGTAATTTTTGTGCCTATAAGACGAATAAAAAAGAATATTTAATCAGACACTTGTTGGTTCATACGGATGCTCCCCGGGTAGTGACTTATGACTGCAACCATTGTTCCTATAATACCAAACGGAGAAGTGATTTAACCACACACATGCTGATTCATAAGGATGCTTCCGAGGTAGTGACCTATGACTGCAACCATTGTTCCTATAATACCAAATATAGAAGTAATTTAACCACACACATGCTGATTCACAAGGAGATTTCTGAGGTAACGACTTATCAATGCGCACTTTGCCCCTATAAGACAAAACGGAAAAGCCATTTAACAGATCACTCGTTGATTCATAAGGATATTTCCAAGGTAACAACTTATGACTGCAAACATTGTTCCTATAATACCAAACGTAGACGTGATTTACCCAGACACATGCTGATTCACAAGGAGATTTCTGAGGTAACGACTTATCAATGCGCACTTTGCTCCTATAAGACAAAACGGAAAAGCCATTTAACAGATCACTCGTTGATTCATAAGGATATTTCCGAGGTAACATCTTATGACTGCAACCATTGTTCCTTTAATACCAAATGTAGAAGTGATTTAACCACACACATGCTGATTCACAAGGAGATTTCTGAGGTAATGACTTATGACTGCAGTCTATGTTCCTATAAGTCGAAACGTAAAAGCAGTTTAAGGAGACACATGCTGATTCATAAAAATATATCCGAGGCAACGGCTTATCAATGCGCACATTGTCCCTATAAGGCGAAACAGAAAAGCCATTTGACCGAACACATGTTGATCCATAAGGATGCTTCCGAGGTAATGACTTATGACTGCAACCATTGTTCCTATAATACCAAACGTAGACGTGATTTACCCAGACACATGCTGATTCACAAGGAGATTTCTGAGGTAACGACTAACGAGAAAGAGACTAACGACGATCAATGCGCACTTTGCCCCTATAAGACAAAACGGAAAAGCCATTTAACAGATCACTCGTTGATTCATAAGGATATTTCCGAGGTAACATCTTATGACTGCAACCATTGTTCCTTTAATACCAAATGTAGAAGTGATTTAACCACACACATGCTGATTCACAAGGAGATTTCTGAGGTAACGACTTATGACTGTAGTCTATGTTCCTACAAGTCGAAACGTAAAAGCAGTTTAAGGAGACACATGCTGATTCATAAAGATATATCCGAGGCAACGGCTTATCAATGCGCACATTGTCCCTATAAGGCGAAACAGAAAAGCCATTTGACCGAACACATGTTGATCCATAAGGATGCTTCCGAGGTAACGACTTATGACTTATGCAAGTTTTGTTCCTATAAGACGAAAAGGAAAGGCAATTTAGCCAAGCACTTGTTGGTCCATAAGGATGGTTCCAAGGGAAGAACAGGGCAGGGATTCTAACTTGCTATTGTATCATTTGACTCGATACGATACCTACATTTGGAATTCTAACTTGGTATCATATCATATTTTTGACATTCATTCGATACTAAAATCTCGATACCAAGCTAGCTATCGTTTTAGCAAAACGATATATCTATCTATATTTAGATAATCATCTAACTGCAATAATTTAGGGCTGCTTCAAGCGTAGACATTTCAATTTTTGAAGCGATTTTGTGTTTGTTTGTATACTCGTATACTTTTCATTCCTTTGCATTTGTTAGTGTTTGTAAAGTTTATTTGAAGATTAAGATAAGGGCTTTGATTATATGTAAATCATTTCGTAAAATAATTATTTATGTAACAATAGCTAATTATTTTCGTACACTGCTCCAACCTTAAAATATTTTCAAATGCTGGGAATTATTCAACAAAATCGCTGTATTCGCGGCTTGACACTTCACCAGCTACCCCGTTACAACATTCAAGCCTTATGCATGCTGAAAGGTCAGTACACAAAATGCTTAAGCCTCCTATGTACGATGGTCAGTCATCATGGTCCATGTACCGCAGACAATTTGAGGCTGCTGCAAAAGCTGAACGGATGGACTTCCCAAGAAATGGCTACTTCGCTTGTCATATCTCTCAGAGGTCAGGCTTTAGGAAATTTTACAGAGCATCCCGGAAGAGCAGCAAAACGATTACGACAGGATTGTAGGAGCATTAGAAATAAGGTATGGACACAAATATCTCCGTCAAGTTTACCAGTCCCAAATCAAGAGTAGACAACAAAGAACCAATGAATCCCTTCAAGAGTACGAAGCTGACATTGAACGTCTCATCCATTTGGCTTACCCTCAGGCACCGAAGGAATTTTTAGAACAAATTGGCATCGAGACTTTTATTGATGGACTACTAGACATAGAACTGCAGCAAGCTTTGCGGCTTGGGAGACACACCACGATCAGTGATGTCCTGGTAGCTGCTTTAGAATTTAAAGCTGCTAAAGAAGCCTCGAGAAACTACAAATCCAAAGTAAGGCAAGTTATATTTGATGAGTCCCAATCGCTTAAAGACGCCATAGAGAAAATAATGCGGGAAACATTAAATGACATGAGACAGTCGAACTCACCACTGAAGGAGACAAGGCGCTGCTACAACTGTGGTAGAATTGGGCACCTACAGCGTTTTTGCAGAGCCAGGACAAGGTACCAGCCAAGATCATATTCGCCAGATCGACAACCGGAACATAGGTCAAGATCCAGGAGCCCGAATGAAAGGAACTGGAGAGAAGAAAGCAAGACACCGACGAGTACACAGCACAGAAATGGTCGCTTCCCTTCCCAAGAGCGAGAATCTTGTTCCAGATCACCAGCGATAGATTCGGAAAACGGCAATTAGTCGATGCTAGGGGGCGCGTGTCAGCTACTTATACTCAATGCTCCAAGATTTCTATCTCAGATAAAATTAGCGATGCACAGAGATACCCAGGACGCGCATGTGCGGCAGATGTCCAATCAGCACCTCTTTGTGGCCAGCATGATGAACGAGTCGGCGATATCAAGAAACAAGAACAGGTCCATCTGCGTGGACGTCATGGACAGGCTAAAGAAGGAGTTCTACCTGTACTCAATTTCTCGAATGACATCAGCAATGAACTGTTAATGGCAACAACAGTACAAGTTAAAGATGAATGGTCCTAGGAGAAACTGAAGAAGAGCCAGCAGAAAGTCAGTGACCTCAAATTAATCCGGAACTGGGTAAAGAATGGAGTTCGACCAACTTGGCAGGAAGTTTCCAGATATGGTATGACTATCAAGGGATACTGGGCTCAATGGAATTCCCTTTGTCTTCGCGATGGCCTACTGCATCGGAAGTGGGAGAGCCCCGATGGAGTATCCGCAGTCTACCAGTTGGTCTTGCCTAAAGCAAGAATCCACCAAGTGTTGAAGAACTGCACAGCAGCCCAACCGGAGGGCATTTTGGAGTAAACAGGACTTTGGCTCGAGTGAGGGACCGATTTTATTGGGTAAACTGTCGCCGAGACGTCGAAGAATGGTGCAAGAGATGTGATCTGTGCTCTGCTAAAAAGGGACCAAAAACAAGAAGCCGTGGTAAAATGGTGCAGTACTTATCCGGAGCACCATTCAAGAGGGTAGCAGTGGACATTCTTGGACCATTACCTGTAACAGACCGTGGCAACAAGTATTTGATGGTGGTAATGGACTATTTCTCGAAATGGCCCGAAGCAGTACCTCTCCCCAATCAAGAAGCAGAAACAGTAGCCGAAGCGTTCATCGTGAATGTCATAGCTAGGCATGGAGTACCCCTCGAGCTGCATTCCGATCAAGGAAGAAACTTCGAATCAGAGCTGTGGCAAGAGGTAATGAAAATACTGGGCATCAAGAAAACCAGAACTACTGCGCTTCATCCCCAGTCGAACGGCATGGTTGAACGCCACAACAGAACCATATGCCACTACCTGTCTAAATTCGTGTCTGAAAATCAAAGGGACTGGGACAAATTGGTGCCTCTGTTCTTGCTGTCATATCGAAGTTCCCAGCATAAGTCAACTACCTATACTCCGTCTATGCTGACCTCTGGAAGAGAAATGAAGCTGCCTACTGACCTCATACTTGGCCGTCCCCTAGAAGAAAATCAGGAACGATATCTGCCCGAATTTGTGGAAGACTTGCGAGAGATTGTACCGGATCCACCGATTTGCTAGGGGAAAAGCTTAAAATACACAGCGACAAAATGAAACAGCGTCTCGACACTACATCAACAGAGACTGCGTTTAAGCCTGGTGATGCAGTATGGTTGTACGCCCCAAAAAGGACGAAAGGAAGAAGTCCAAAGCTTCAGAGCAACTGGGAAGGCCCGTACACCATAATAAAGAAAATCAATGACCTGGTCTACCGCATCCAGCTATCTCCAAGAAGCAAGGCAAAGGTGGTCCATCTGGAGAGACTCGCAAGATATACAGGACATAATGCACCCGATTGGTTTGTCGTCGAAGATCCACCGCCTAGGACTGAAGACAGTGTTATTCGGGACGAATAACCTTAAAGAGAGGAGCAATGTGACATTTGTAAAAGTGACGTTTGTGACAGCTGACATTTATTAAGTTTTATAGTTTACATATTTAGTCTATTTAGTTTATACACTAGCTGTTAGTAAAGAATAGTGTGGAATGACATATTCAATATTCTAGATGTCAAACGAATTTTCTAGAACATGTAAAATTTATAAATACTGGTGTTGTTGCTAGGATAGAGTTAGTTGTGATTTGGATGTTTTACAGTTAAGACCAACGAGTTGTAAAGTCTTAATAAAAGTGTTTTGAAGTGAAGCAGTAAATCAGTATGATTTAGAGAGAAATACGTAACAATATATAGTTGTATTTTTACATATGTACATGATCAAAAGTGTACTTGTCCGTTAAATAAAATAAAAAAATAAACTAAATGTCCGTTCCAGTGGACAGCATGCATTTTTATGAATGGGAACTCACTTGAGGGTTTAACTCCTGTTGGTGTGAAAATATTCAAAGCAGTCAGGACAGCAAGGTTCATTGCACCTTTTACATAAATACTTAGTTTTTCGTTGACAGGCAGAGGAGTGACATCTCCTTGCATTTTTTTATATCTGCCAATTTTGGCCAGTGACCTCTAAGATCTGTTCTAATTTCATCTGGTGCTCGATTTATAGGTGCCCTCTTCTTCAAATTCCCGGGGGGTGTTGCAGATCGGGGTCGGCCTCTTTTATTCTCCTTATTTGAACCCATATTTATTAGTCCCTTCCCAACGCTTGCTTTGAACTCTAAAAGATCAATATTGGGATTCCTATTCTTTTTGAATAATATCCAGGCATTAACGAGAGCAACGTCAACAAAGTGCATGAAAACCCTAATGTACCATATTTTATTCCTGCACACAGAATGGCCTGTTAATTTATATTGTAGTTTTAGTAGATTTACGCTTTATTATTAACTGGAACTGCCTCGCCATTTTTTCTTCAACTCTTTATCTGTCGGCAGAAATTTTGCTGCATTTGAAAGTCTGTTAGATCTAAGAGTACCAGTTGCCCAAATCTTTTTACCTTTCAGATTTTCTAATAGATCAAGAGAGCAGAATAAATTATCGAAGAAAAGTTTGTGATTTCTTCCAGCCAAATCGTCACAGAGACGCAGAACAACATCTGCACAAGCTCCCAGTTCACTTTTATTTATTTATTTATTTATTTATTTATTATTAATAAGGTATCCCAACATAATTATAAATTCCAATAACAGGGTTACACATAATAATCGTAATATTAATAACAGCGTGGACACTACTATATGAAAAAAGTGAAAGAAAAATACAGAATTTTTAACATTTTTCAGAGTAATATATAACTATACAAAATATATGTAGCTATAATGATTCATATTTTTACATAAACTTACATACTACATACATTACAACTAAGCACTGCTAACTAAAATATAAAAATAAATTAACTAATCATGAGTTACTAAAAAATGTCATAATTGTCTCACGTTTAATCTGGTTATATGATTTATTAAAAAGATCAATATGACTAAAATATTCATTATAATGTTTTTGTAATAAATAAATTTTTGGCATAGTTGGTGTTATGAAAACCCAAGTAGAACAAATTACAATTGCGAGTAATATGATGCTTCACATTAAAGTTTAGTCTGTTAGTAATAACATTGGAATCAATTATATTATTAAGTATTTTGTAAAGAAGCAGAATATATGCTACTGTTCTGCGAGATGATAATTTTAAAATCTTATAATACTTAATACTTTCCTCATAAGGTAGGAAATGGAGATGTCTACTGAATTTATAATTAATTGGGTTAATGAATTTACTTTGAATTTTTTCTATCATTTCAATATATTTAGTTTAAAATGGATTCCATATCACACATGCATAATCAAGATGGCTACGAACCAAAGAGTTATATAATATTAGGATTGATTTAACATTAGTGAAAGATTTAGTAACTCTCAATATAAATCCCAAATTTTTGTAATCCGTCCTACAAATAACTTATATGTGAAGATCAAACATCAATTTGGAATCTAATATGATACCCAAATCTTTGACTGAATCAACTTTTTTTAGTAGCGACCCATCAATGTGATATGAAAATAAAATATTTACAGGAAGTCTTGAAAATGTTATATGCATTTATCAATGTTCAAGAACAGCTTGTTCATTCTACAGTAATTATGAAAACGTATAATATCATCTTGAAATTTAGTACAATCAGAAATACTACTTACTTTTTTATACAACTTTAGATCATCTGCGTATAAACAATATTCAGAATACATGAAACAATCACCAATATCATATAAAAATAGTGAAAATAACACAGGGCCCAAATGTGATCCTTGAGGAACACCGGACGAAATTTTTATAAACGATGATGAACAATTGTTTATTTTTACACACCTATTTAATATATACGATGCAATCCATCTTAGTAAGTTCCCGTGTATACCGATATTTTCCAACTGAACTAAAAGAGTATTATGATGGACTTTATCAAATGCTTTAGAAAAATCGGTATACACGGCATCCACTTGTTCTTGCATCCACTTGTTCCACTTGTTCTTTGTCCACATTCCATCAGTGATCGATTGTACAAAAGGCATTAAATTTGTTACTACAGAGCGACCCCGGAAAAAACCATGCTGATGTTCACTAATAAGATGTTTAGTTGTAAAGAATAAGTCATTTGATACTATGGCGTCAAGCATCTTACCAGGAACAGAAAGAATATATATAGGGCGGTAATTACTCACCAAATTTCTGTTACCGCTTTTAAATATTGGAACAATTTGAGTTTGCTTCCATATATCTGGAAGAACACCCTTATTAGAGACAAATGACCAAAAAGTCTTAACACTGTGGGTTAAGTGATTCTCAATTTTAGAAATATAATTCTTATAGTCATTTTTTATAGAGAGTTTTACTTGTTTACGTACATTCGAAAATTCTTGGTAACCTAACGGATTTCTAAATGTTTTCCAACGACTATGTGTTGTAATATATTTGGCTGAGTCAAGTTGGTAACACTGATGAAAATGTCATTGTAATGTCAGATGTCAAAAAACGTACAACTCTGTATTCCATGTGTAAATAAAGGCTCAAGTTTATTACCAAATTGTGCACCCGAGTGTTATTCCACTGCATTAACAACAGGTTATGGGCCCAGGGCCCGTATTTGTCAATCCAGTACCAGAACACAGTGCGAGCCGTATAACAAAATTTCATGAATCATGGCTTTGTCTCAACACCCGCCGATTGAACGACTCCGGGGCCGTGAGAACTATGACAGTTGGAAGTTTGCTGTACAGGCGTATTTGGAAGATCTCGAGTTGTGGGAATGTGTAGAACCAACGACAACCGAGGGCGTAATAGCTGCAGTTGATCCGAAAAAGGACAAAAAGTGTCGAGCAAAAGTTATCCTTTTAATCGATCCAGTAAATTATGCTCACATTCAGTCCACAACCACATCGAAGGAAGCATGGGACAAACTTGCCGAAGCCTTTTCTGACAATGGCTTAACTCGTCGTGTAGGCCTTTTGCGAATTTTAATCACTACACGCCTGGAAAGTTGCAGATCAGTGGAAGAGTACGTGAACACGATTGTCACGACAGCATTCAAGCTATCAAGCATTGGTTTAAATGTGTCAGATGAGTGGGTAGGCACTATTTTACTAGCAGGCCTACCAGAACACTTTCAACCGATGTTAATGGGCATCGAAAGCTCAGGAGTGGCTGTCACAGCAGACGCAATCAAGAACAAACTTCTACAGGATGTTTCTGTAGAACAGACTGAAAAATCGGGCGCGAAAAACTTTGCAATGTACGGTTACGGTCAGAGAAGCAAAGGACCTTGTGCAGTGAATCGAAACGATTCGAACAATTCGGACAGGTTGCGAAACGATCCGAAAAAAGGGGCCGCGTTGCTATAACTGTAATCGACATGGACATTTCGCACGTGACTGTGACAAGAACAGGAGCAGTGATAAGAGTCAGAACAGTGACAAAAACCGGAACAGTGATCAGAATGCAAACAAACCAAAGACAAAAGATGACAGATCCTTCTTTGCCGCGTTTTCTGTGCAATCAACGAAAACTGCTGAACGGTTTTTGGACTCCGGTGCTTCAACTCATCTAACAGCGTTCAACAAGTTGGAAAACATTAGACAGGCCGAAAAGTTGAACATAATCACTGCCAACAACGAAAAAATGACGACAGACATTGTTGGAAACATCAATCTGCCAGTGAACATTGATGGGCACGAGTCTGATGTGAACGTAAGTAATGTCTACTATGTGCCAGAACTGAAAGTGAATTTACTATCCGTTGGTCAAATAGTACAGAAAGGAAACACAGTGATTTTCAATTCTTCCGGAGCAAGAATTCTGAATTCGAAGCAAGAAGTCATTGCGACAGGTTCAATTGAAAACAACCTTTTCAAGTTAGATGTACCCAGAAAACCTGACCCAGCAACAGCATTGATAACCGAAGTGAATGACCTTGACCTTTGGCATAAACGTCTAGGCCATCTGAACTGCGACAGTCTGATCAAGCTAGGGGAAGGCATGGTTCAAGGAATCAATTTTTCACCGGGAAAAAAATCTTTCCATGAAAAATGTGAAACCTGCGTTCTTGGTAAGAGCCATAGACTACCTTTTCAAGCAAGTAGCTCCATGGCCAGTAACTTACTCGAACTTGTGCACTCTGACCTCATAGGTCCAATGCAGGTCAACTCCCTAGCAGGCTCCAGGTACATTTTGACGTTCCTAGATGACTTCAGCCACAAATCGTTTGTGTATTTCCTAAAAACGAAGGACATGGTGCTCAATTGTTTCAAAGCATTTAAAGGATTAGCCGAGACACAAACTGGACAAAAACTCAAGGTCATCCGAACCGACAATGGCGGTGAGTTTTGCAGCAAACAGTTTGCAGCGTTTTGTGAAGACAACAGCATAATCCACCAAACCAGGTGCGCGTTCACACCACAGCAAAATGGCCGCGCTGAACGCCTAGGACGCACAATTTTGGAACGCACTCGATGCTTGCTGATCGAATCAGGCCTACCCAACGATTTTTGGGCCGAGGCTGCATACACAAGTGTGTATTTGATGAATCATTCCATATCCAGATGTGCAGACAAGACGCCAGAAGAATTATGGTCTAATAAGAAACCAAGTGTGTCACATTTACGCATTTTTGGTAGCAAGGCATTCGCTCATGTGCCTAAAGAAAAAAGGAAGAAATTAGACCACCGTGCAACAGCATGCATTTTTGTGGGTTACAGCCTTGAATCCAAGGCGTACAGGCTGTATGACCCTACAGAGAAAATCGTCTTTGCATCACGAGATGTGACGTTCTTTGAGACAGAAAAAGGAAATTCTCTCTTAGAAAAATCAGAAACCACAGAAGGGAACTAATCTTTCCTACAGATGTTCCAATTGATCGAGGTACTAGGGAAGACGTCACAGAAAACGAGGAAGAAAATTTCTCCGTGACAAACGATTCGGAAGAGACACTCAACAGTGAGAACGAGGAAAACAATGAAGAGGATCCAGACTTTGAACCTTCCCGGCCAATTGATTTTTATCACGATGCAGAAGTCTCAACTAGGAATCAGCGCACTCGCAAAGTTCCTAAAGCACTTGAGGATTTTGAACTCAATGCTGCATTCACAGTAGAGCCGTCAGATCCTACAACTGTTGAAGAGGCTATCAATCGTGCTGACAGAATTCAATGGAGAGAGGCAATGGATCGAGAATACCAATCCCAGTTAGCCAACGACACTTGGGAGTTGGTAGACCTTCCTTCTGGGAAAAAACCTCTGAACTGTAAATGGGTTTTTCGAACCAAGAGGGATGCATTGTCAAACACAAAGCCCGCCTTGTAGTAAAGGGCTGCGCACAGAGAAAAGGAATAGACTTTGAGGAGACTTTTTCACCTGTGGTGAGGTACAGTTCCATTAGATATTTGCTTGCACTATCTGCAGAGCTAGATTTAGATATAGATCAGATGGATGCAGTCTCAGAATTTCTCCAAGGAGACCTCACCGAAGAGATTTACATCTTCCAACCACCAGGCTATGAGAACTCTAATAAAGTGTGCCGACTAAAGAAGAGTTTATATGGCCTTAAGCAAGCAAGCAGAGTTTGGAATAGTAAATTAGAAAAATGTTTAAAAGACATTGGGCTGCAACAATCAAGATTTGACTCATGTGTTTATTTCAAGAGAACCGAGAAATCTTTGTTGATTATTGCTGTCTGGGTCGATGATTTGTTGATGTTCTCGAATGACAAAAACCTCAGGAAACAAATCAAATCCCAACTGATGCAAACATTTAAGATGACTGACTTGGGAGAAGCAAAATTCGTTCTCGGATTTCAGTTGACTAGGGATAGAGAGGCCAAGAAAATCTGGATTAGCCAGCAATCCTACATTGAGCAGATTTTGGACCGTTTCAACATGGCTAATTGTAATCCTGTTTCAACTCCGATTTGTCCGAATGAAAAATTCTCAAAAGAGCAAGGACCGAAGACTCAGAAAGAAATCAAAGAGATGGAGAATGTTCCATATCAGGAAGCCATTGGTAGTTTGCTCTTTGCAGCTCAAGTCACAAGGCCAGACATATCATTCGCTGTTAGCTGCCTAAGCAGATTCAATGGAAACCCTGGCACTGCACACTGGGCAGCAGTTAAACGCGTGTTCCGATACTTGAGAGGAACTTCTTCTTTGAAATTAGAATTCAGCGGTGATAGCCAATCAGAAATAGTTGGTTACTGCGATGCAGATTGGGCTAGTGACCCCGATGAGAGAAGATCAGTTACTGGCTATATTTTCCTCAAGGATGGGGGCCCTATATCATGGTGTACCAAAAAGCAGCCGACCATAGCCCTATCCACCACAGAAGCCGAATACATGGCTATGTCTGCTGCGACTCAAGAAGCTTTGTGGCTACGAGGATTGTCTCAAGAAATAATCCCCTCTAATGACAATCCTACTAGCATTTTCGTCGACAATCAGGGAGCACGAAATTTGGCTCTTAATGGTGGTTATCAGGCAAGAACCAAACATATAGACGTACGCCACCATTTTTTGCGTGAGAGAGTGCAGTAGAAGGAGATCGACCTACAGTACATTCCAACTAATCAGATGGTAGCAGATTCTTTAACGAAGGCTTTGGATCGCCAGAAGTTGATAAGGTGTATTCAACATCAGGGACTCACCAAATAGGGGAGAGTGTTGTAATATATTTGGCTGAGTCAAGTTGGTAACACTGATGAAAATGTCATTGTAATATCAGATGTCAAAAAACGTACAACTCTGTATTCCATGTGTAAATAAAGGCTCAAGTTTATTACCAAATTGTGCACCCGAGTGTTATTCCACTGCATTAACAACACTATGTAACTTTGTCTTCTCTTTCACTAGGATTTTAGTATAATTCGAAAACCAGAGAGGATAATCATTATTATTTTTTTTTGCGTTGTACACAAGTGGTCACTATACTATTCATAGCACAGTAAAAGAATGCTAACGAATTTTCAACATTTAGATTACACAATTCTAATTCCCAATTAATTTTATCAATCTCACTATTAATAAGATCATAATTAGCCCTAAAGAACTGTAATTTATAAAATGGGTTTCTACATTTTAGATTAAAATTATCAATATCAATTTTTAAATATATGTCTAATGATTTGTGGTGTATATCCTCTGGAACTAAAGGATTAGTACATAAATCAACAAAAACATTATCTATTGAGCAAAAAACTAAATCAAAGAGCTTGCGATTATTATTATACACGCCATTATATTGTTGTATTTCTAAATAGTTAAATTAATCTATAAGGCTTTCACCAAAGCCGTCTGTAGTGATTAATGATGTATAATAATTGTTACTGTTATGCTTTGTCCAAGAAATATTTGGAATGTTATAGTCGCCAATAACAAGAATATCATCTTTTTGTCCAGCATTTTATGTCTTTTGTTTTACAGTAGTCTCTCTTAATTCTTGAACAACAACTGATTATGGAGTGTTAAGTGATCGTTAATATAAATTTTCGAATTAGCAGTGTTAAAACCAATTTTGTCAACAGTAATTCTTTTCTGTCTTCAAATAGCAGCTAAAATTTTATCTTTATAAGAACGACTATTTAGTTTAACAATAATAGATTTAGGGTTATTGTTATCTGGTGTCATATGTGGGACCCTATGACATGTTTCTATAATGTTCTTTTCATTGATTCCCAAGGAATTAAAAAGATTATAAATAATATTGGATACATTCTCATTTGACACTTCTGGAATCCCATTTATTTCCAAATTATTAATACGCAATTGTTGTTGTAGATTATTAACTTGATATTGTAGAGTATCAATAGTTTTGGTATTGTTTTTAACGTATGCTTGTAATGTAGGTATATCTTTAATTTTTATTTCGAATTCATCTATTTTCTTAGAGAAATCATCGATTTTATTACCAAAAAATTCTAGAGAATCGACCATGTCATCTTGCCCTTTTTAACGTGTAATATGTCGGCCTGAATATTATTCAGTTTTTTTAACAAGAGACCCAGATTAATGTCCACTTCACCTCCTTTTTTAATGCAGGTACCACATTTCCAGGGTTGTCCAAGGGAAGCATTTATATCAGGCAAAATGTTTGTAAACAACTCAAGTGAAAAAGTTTTTTACACTCAGTGCATTGAACTGATGGTGTTTGCCTTGTTATGTTTTTTTGCACACTGTGTACAGGTGTCGTAGCCCATGATTAGAGATGATAAGAAAATCCAAAAAAAAGAAAGCACAAAAAACTTCCAGCAAGAACTGTCTAATCGTTCTTTGGATATCACAGTAATAAACCCATGTGTTAATTATCAACTATGTTTTAATCAAATATTATGAACTGCAAAGCTGCACATATCAAACCACATGAATACTTAACATGCAATCCATTTATACACCAAATATCCAATAGTTCCTCACTTTGGTTCATTCAGTTCTTAGATATTCATTCACAGAGAACAGACTCATTATACCACGCGCACTGACTGCTGACAAGTTACAAGACTGCTGACGACTGCATTTGTCCCTATAAGGCGAAATTCAAATTCAATTTAACCAAACACTTTGGTTCATAAAGATTCTTCCGTGGTAACGAATTATCAGTGCGAATTTTGTTCCTTCAAGACGAAAAGGAAGGAGGATTTACTCAAACATATGCGGGTTCACAAAAATCCATCTAAGAGTAATTTCTATGTTTGGTTACGTTTTTTTTTTTTTATATAAAAAGTATATGAACTGCCTTTTTTGACATTGTATATGTTGTATCATTTCAGTAAATGTACAAAAAGCAAATCTGTAAAATTGAGATGTTTACAAAAATAAAATAGCGAATAATAAATATAGCTTGTATATTAATAATAGAAGGGTACTTTACCAGGGGCGGCTCCAGGATACTACAATCAATAAGGTTATGAAATGTTAAACAGGTTACATACCTTATACATGTGTTGGTGATAGTTGTCGCCCAACTAATCGGCATAGGAACACTTGTCACAATACACAGAACTTGCATACACACGGTAACTGACACTATAACGTCTCCGTACTGCCATTCCATTTTCCATAAATTATCAATAACGTCCATGTGTTCAGGGGTTAATCTCTGGCGAGTGTCACTTAAAATTCACTTATGAGATTAAAAAGAGCGTTCAACGTCTACAGACGTAACTGAGGCATTTTTAAATTAAGTAAAGTTTTGTAACGAGGGCACGGTTGCATGTTGCTCGGCCACGTCCACTTCTTTGCATGTATATAAATTGGCTTTCGACATTAGGATGACACTTCCTAATAGTTTTGGGATTTCCGTGGAGCCCATGCGCCAAACATGTCTCGCGCACTCACACTACCACTTACACGAGCTTAATTTTTGTCTGGAGCAACATGCTACAGAACAGCTGTTTTCACGTGCCACGTCAGTACACCGCCACATATGGTACAGCGAAGTTCACTGCCATTTAAGGTCAGTTCCGCAAAATCGTTTATCCAACACTCCACCGTAGTACGCGACTGACACTGTCCCGACATTTTTACAATCTTATTCGACGTTTCGTGCACACGAATGATTCATCGACCAGCGCAGTTTAACGGATACTAACAAGAAGTGCAAGTTGTGTTTGCGAAAATACAATATTCCGAAATTGGTTAGAGTATGGCGCACAACATGGCAGACGGGTTATGTTTTGGAATACAATGACGTTTTTTGATTGAAATACGATTCTACTATATACATACATATACGGTGTACATATACACCTTAATCAAATGAATGGAAAATGAAGGAAGTCACACAGAGATGTAAGGTTTATTAAGTTCTTAGGTAAGGAGATTAAGTTCTTTTTTAAAGTGATTTATTTATCGTTTGTTATTTTTAAGCAGTAGTTTCGTGTATAGTCAGTAGTTTTGTAGATAGTCAAATTGTACCTAAAATCATTTTTGTACTAACAAAATAAAGTTTAATCAAAAAACAGTCAAAAAACTGTGTGATTTTTTGGAAATTGGAAAATAATCCAGACAGTACCTTTTTTTCTATAAAGAATATCAATAATCTTCAAAACCAAACATACCTACGAATATTATTAGCACAGTATGCAATAGAATGGCAGACTTTATACTGCTTTGAAGCGTTTTTAATGTTTTCAGATCATATAATTACGGGAATGAATCAAAAACTTCGAAAATATAAAATTTTTTAGATATCAAAATGTTTCGCCCAAAATCGACATACAGGCGTAAAATGTCATTAGGAACATAATTTCTTAATGACATTTTTCGAAATCTAACAATTTAAGCCATTTTCTAGATTTATTTTTTTGGAAAATTACAAATTTGACAGTTGGGAAATTTCAAGTTATTTTAGAAGCAGAGGTGATTGCCACTAAACGTTTGTATCAAACTCTAAACGCTTTACAGTTCGCAATTTTTCTTGCAGCAATTTTTCTGGAGATTTCCGTATTATTTTACAGTCTGCAATTTTCATTGCTAATTTGAGTTGTCAGCCAATGTTACCAAAATATAAGTGATAGGTAAACTCAATTGCTACAAAGAGGTTTAACCAGTTTAAACACACAAAATAGACGTGAATAAATCAATCTCAGTTAGAGAAAATTCAGAAAACCACAAAATACAGAAATTTTAGATATCACAAAACACAATGCAAACGATGGCACAGCACGTTGAACGTTGAGATTATGTATGTCAAACAGTTGGCAACACATAAAATTGCAGATAGCCGCAATAATTATAGTTCCGGGCTTGCAATTTTTATCTACAAGAAATTGCACGAACAAACATAAATACGCATGCGTGCATTAAAAATTGCGAAGTGTAAAGCGGTCTTGATATTAAAAAAATCCCGTATGGTTCCAACTTTATGGTGGACACTGTATACAGGAGTTCACGATGTACTTTATTAATGTGGCACATATACCAGTATTCTAGCCGCACTAGGACCAGTCCTGGAATCTATTATTAACATACTAGCGACCCGCCCCGGCTTCGCATGGGTGCCCGCGGACTTTTTTTGTAGACCTTTTTTAAGGTGTACAATACTGTAGTACATTATCTTGATCTATCTCGTAGGGTTCAGCCAGCGTTTGCAATGTAAGCGCAAAAAAATGTGTTTATTTACGACATCAATTTTAGAGGTTTCTAATCTCTAAAATTATCAGTGTTTCTCTACTATATTATGCATGTATTATACATATAAACCTTAATCTGGAATCACTCTATCTATTAAAAAAAAACCGCATCAAAATCCGTTGCGTAGTTTTAAAGATCTAAGCATACATAGGGACAGACAGACAGCTGGAAGCGACTTTGTTTTAAACTATGTTATGATGATGGGGCTCTGATAACAAAATCATCAAACACCCTTAAAGTTAAACATGTGAAGTTTGAGAAAATTCTCAGCCGTGTGCCTAAAAAATCTACGCGAAATTGTCCCATCCGTTTGAATCCACTAAACGCTCTCTTATCGGCCTGAGGTCACTGATTCGATTGTGAATTCCGTGCCAAGCCGGGCTCATCAAAACTGTCGACTGATCTGTATAATAACTGGATACAGCAGCCATTTTGTAAGTCAGTAAGGAACTCTGCGTCAGTGCATTCAGCTCTTCATGCGTTGTAATGGTTAAGTGCACGTGTTGTGGTGCTGAGTCGTTGGAGAAGTCGGGACGGACATTTCGTAGGTAAGGACAGTAATTTATTAATAATATGATGCATCTTATTTAAATTATTTGTGAAATGAAAAAAAATATATTGTTGAATCATGAAATGAATCATGCGTGAAAATGTACTGTTGAATCATATTTAACATGTGTAAGATACAAATAGCTCAGCCCCACAAAAAAAGGTCTTGATTCGGGGGACTGAGTGTATTTCGACGCTGAATCAGATTCCGGGGTCCAAACAATCCATATACCCATTAAATGTTTGCGTAGGGGCGAAATAATCCCACTATGGGGCGTAAACTGACGAATATCAGTATCTTAGGAGATAAGTGTGAACGGGCATGTTTTATTGTTTATATGTTTATTTTCTCTTTATAAGTTAAAGACTTCCGCTAAAGGGTGACCACCCTTCCGGAGGGGTTGATACGCCCTCTGCAACCCCTGCTATCCCCTTTTCGATATATAACTGCGTTATGAAAGTTGCTAGCTTGAATTTTAGCGATTTTAAGGGAGACGAAGAAAGGGATTATTGCAGCTCCGGAAGCAACTTTTCAAAAGGGCAAAAACCACCCCCTGCTGGATGAGGAATGCAAGGGTGGCGAGAGATACGGAAAAAGAAATGTTCCTCTTTGTTATCCCCGAACGATCTCAATGTACTAACGAGAATCGTGTTTAATTGCTTTGACTCCATTCTCAAAGGGGGCAAAAAATACCCCTAAACTCCCGAAAAGGATTTAGAAGCATCCCATCAGGAGTAGAAACATGCACTTTGGGAGTTCCAATGCTGGGAGGAGGGAAAGGGAAGTCCGCTGGCATCTCTATCTCGATTTCAAGTTTGGACAGGGGTGAAAACCGACCCTCCCCCCCTCGGGATGAGAAGGAATGGCTGAAAGTGCGGATAGGTTTTGTAAAGGGTTTGTAAACGGTGCATTCACACTTATCTCCTAAGATACTGGCATCCGTCAGTTTACCCCCGTTTGAGGGATTATTTCGCCCCTACACAAACATTTAATGGGTATACGGTCTGTTTTAGAACCAGGGATCGGATTCAGCGTCGAAAAATACATATAGGAAAGCTATCGTCAGTCCCCTAAATTTGACCTTATATTTGCTTAGAAGTGTTAGTATTCATTGTAAAATTATTAGGGTATGCTGTAACGCAGGGCTGGACTCGTAATCCATCGTGGTATTGAGGAGAGATGACATATGAGTAAAAATGTGTTAATAATGTACAATGACTGTCCTTATTGTTTGGGCGTACGTTGTTACGACCAGTAGTTATTTTTTACATCTACAGAGGACGATACATGTGTTGCCACTATTTCTATACTTTTAGCCGCTGTTTATTAATTATTATTAACCATAGAACAGTAGACTTACGTAAAAATGACGTGTGGTGTCCATGTTTTGTGGCCCTCACCCATTTACTTTTCCCGGTGCATCTCCCGCCAGTGCTCTCAGCAACCACTAGTGAAGTGATCTGCCACGTGCGAGGTTCCCTCGTCATCCCAGTGACTTTTGGAACTGTACACTGTAACGAAATTTTAGTTAATTTCGTTACATTCGTCTTCACCAGGTACGTATCGAGCATTAAAAAAGGTAAGCATCAATGTAGACCTTTTATCTGTCTTCAACTCGTTGTTTCGATGGCTAAAATCAGTTCAGTTCCGAATATATGAAACGTAGCCTCCACGCGGTATTTTATATTCTATGCTTTATATTTATGATTTGCGCCTGAGTGAGAATTGGAAACGGAAAGATAAGATCAGAGCAGAGGGATTCTAACTTGATATCGTATCGTTTGACTCGATACGATACCTACATTTGGAATTCTAACTTGGTATCGTATCGTATTTTTGACATTCATTCGATATCAAAATCTCGATACTAAGGCTAGCTATCGTTTTAGCAAAACGATATGTCTATTTCTTTCTAATCTAATTCGATAAAGAAGGTTAGATAATCGTCTAACTGCAATAATTTATGGCTGCTTCAAGGGTAGACATTTTAATTTTTAAAGCGATTTTGTATTTTCATTCCTCTGCATTTGTTAATGTTTGTAGTTTATTTGGAGATTAAGATAAGGGCTTTGATTGTTTGTAAATCATCTCGTAACATAATCATTCATGTAACAATAGGTAATTATTTTCGTACACTGCTGTAACCTTAAAATATTTTCAAATGCTACGAATTATTTAACAAAATCGCCGTATTCGCGGATTGACACTTGCTCCACAACAATTAGTGTGACTGTTTAATGTGCATAATAGACGTTTCGTAGAGTTATATCGCTTAAGTAAGTTAAGTAAGAGAGCGAGGCAATTAGTAAATATATTGTCGCCAAGTAAGAGATAATGACATTGCAGGGGGTACATCAAAGAAAACAAGCATTTCAAAAGGAAAAAAAGGTTTATTATTTGTCGATACGTTCTTGCTCTGTAGAAGTAGGGATGCCTAATTCAGGCTCACCGTTTCCTACAAAATTTCCTCCTAAAATATCGAGTAACTTCAATTCCAGCTCGGATAATCCTCCTTCAAGTGGCTTTCCACCAGTTTGAGGCAAGCTTCTTTGGATATGTACAGTCTTCTTTTTAAATTGTACATGTTTAAAATCAGTCCACGTCTGAAAATTATTATATAAGAAAAAGTTAAACAGTTAAATGTTGGTTTTATTTGCTTTTTACCATTTTTCAGTGGTATTGGCTTCAAATTCAAGAGTATTGAGTTTTTATGTTGTTTCAGCCCACAATACACGCATATGTATTGTGGTTTCAGCCCACAATTTCCCATTTGTATCTCGCCCCTACGGGCCAACACATTTTCCTGTAACGATTACAGAATTTTGTTCCATCGCCTCTAAAAGAATTTGCTAATGGGCATCCACTTTGAAACTTTGAATGGCATCTCGAAACCTAAAAAATATGAATATGCTGACAAATATTTTAATATTTGTGGAAGCTGGCTGGCTGAACAAACACAACTTTTCTGTTTACGAAATATTTATTTTACTCTCCACGAAAACCACAGACAGACTAATACATAGAACACAAACATAGTAGTGTAATCCGTGTTGAATAATTCTATGGCATAGGCGCCAAATTCAAATTATGTCCTTAATAATCCTGACACCCCCCCCTCAAGACAAACTTGGTGTATTACACTATTATAAATAAACATAGATAACATACATAACATAGACACAATACAATATAGATATTGGTTATACACAGTTTGGCTTGACAAAAATAAAAAAGTATGCTAGTATACATAGAATAAGGAAATTTAAACTAAACATTTAAACAGTTTATTAACTCTACATTTAGCTTGTTTCTCAGGTATTGAAATTTTTCTCTAGGCAATGACTTTGTTAAAATATCTGCCACATTTTCATTTGATGGCACATATTTTAGACTTACAATGCCTTTTGCGACCATATCTTTTACAAAATGTGCTTTGATGTCGATATGCTTAGATCTCTTACTATTTTCGAAACTTTCAATATAGCGTAGAGCACTTTGATTGTCTATCATTAACATAGCTTGCACATTTTGCATGCCTAAATCATTACAAATACCTCTCACATAAATAAGTTCTGACATCGTTAGAGCACTTGCCAAGTATTCGGATTCATAACTTGACTGCGCAACAACACTTTGTTTTTTCGACATCCACGACACTAAATTACCGTTAAAAAACACTACACAACCACTAACACTTTTTCGGTCCAGATGATCGTTGCCCCAGTCCGCATCTGAATATGTAATGAGTTGAATATTTTGTGTAAACGTTCTCTTGAATGTGAGCGTCATATTTCGTGTAAGCTTTAGGTATCGCAGCACACGTTTTGCAGCTTTCCATAATTGTTCTGTGGGTTTGTCAAGAAATCTGCTTAAAAATATTGTAGCGTATGATATATCGGGTCTGCTTATAGTAGCTACATACAGTAGCGAGCCAATTCATTCTCGATATGGAATATTTTTCTTGATATCCTGGTCTTCTATTTGGAAGTTTGTTTCCATGGGTGTAACAGCCGGTTTACAGTCTTTCATTTGGAATTTTTCTAACATTTTGTCTATCAAGTTTCTTTGCGTTATATATTTTGCATCGTCTTTACTTATTATCTCCATTCCTAAAAAGTTTTTCAGTTGTCAAAGATTTTTTGCTGAAAATTCCTTTTCCAGTTCGATAACAACTTTTGTACTATTTGGTCCTGTAATAATAATGTCGTCAACCCATAGTAACATCCAAACGTCACTATCTGTGTATAAACAAAAGTCATTTCCTGAACGTTTTAATCCGAGCCTCCTGGCGAATTCGTGAAAGCATTCATTCCATACCCTTGGCGCTTCACGTAGACCGTATAATGCTTTTTTGAGTTTAAGTACGTTGTACTTCTTATCTACGACGACACCTTCAGGAATTTTTATATACACATCAATATTAAGTTTTCCATGTAGGAAAGCAGTAGGTATATCTAGTTGTATAATTTTCCAATTATTTTGTAAGGCGTGTGTAATAAACATCCTGATTGTTGAGTATCTGGCAACAGGTGCGTAGACATTATAATGTATTTCTTCTTGATAACCTTTGGCAACCAATCTCGCCTTTTTCTGATTATTTTGTTTAGTTCTAAATACCCATCGGGTGTCAATAGGAATTTTTCCTTCGGGTAGTTGAGATGGTATCCAAGTCATATGTTTTTCATGGGCTTCTAATTCTTTGTTAATAGCTTGCTTCCATCCATCGCCTGATTTAATTGCTTCGTTATAATTTTTTGGTTCTTCTGTTAGGAAGCAATATGCAGAATAAAGTTCATAATCATCGAACTTACTTGGTATTTTAAGTTGCTTCTTTTCTGCTGTTTTCATATTTTCCTCGTCTTCTTCGTTTGAAGTCTCCTCGGAGGTCTCTGCGTTTTTTATTTATGCAAGCATTTTCTATCTTGGTATTTCTATCTCTCTCTGGTTCTTCAATGTAAATAGATTTATTTTCTGGTGTTTCGTACTCACTCTTATAATACACAATGTCTGTCTCATCAAATTTCACGTCTCTTGATATGAGTATCTCGTCGGTTTCGGGATTCCACAATCTATAACCATTTGTACTGTATCCTATCATTCTAGCGTCTTGTCCACGCGTTTCTAGTTTGTCCGCTGGTGCCGGCAGTTTGTATGCCCAGGCTTTCGAACCAAAAATTCTGAGTCGGGAAAGATCTGTTCTTTTTAAGAAATAATCAGCTGGTATTCCACCATTGAGTGCAGATGTTGGACATCGGTTTAGTTGATATGCAGCACACCGTACTGCCTCTCCCCACAAATGTTTTGGTAGGCGAGTTTCTGCAAACATTGATCTTACTTTATTTAGAAGAGTTTGGTTAGCTCTCTCGCTAACACCGTTTTGTTGACTGGTATATGGTAAAGATGGTTCAAGTGTAACTCCTTTTTGTTTGCAAAAATTTTTCAGTTCGTGGGAGCTGAATTCTCCACCATTGTCGCATCGAATACGTTTGCAATGCAAACCATCTGTGTTTAATTTTCGAATATAGTCCATTAGATTTCCTGCGGCTTCTCCTTTGGTTTTAAGTAGGTATACTGTCATAAAGTGTGACCAATCATCAGTTATCGTCTGAAAATATTTTTCACCATTTTTTGTTGGGACTTTCATGGGTCCACATACGTCGCTGTGTAGAAGTTCGCCTTTCCATTGTGACCTGGGTTTTGGTACTTCCGTGAATGGTAGTCTTTTGGCCTTTCCCTCCATACACGCTGTGCATACCTTATCGCTATATGGCAGATTCATTTTCCTTAGACTGTCTTTGTTTACATGTCCTAGTCTTTTGTGCCATAGGTCGTCTACTCCTACGTTTGCCACATGACACTGGTTTGGTATGTCAAAACTTGCAATTTTAATGTTTATTTTATGGTCAAGTTTTTTGACGTCGATCATTAAAGGTTCAATATCCTCTGTAACGAGATGCTCAGTTGCGCCACTATCAATAATGAAGTTAACCTTATTACTTTCTGTTACCTGTGGGCCTACATTGCCTCTGTTGCGATGAACGTGATTTCTTCTTCGTCTTTGTCTTGAGTCGTGGTTGATACATTGGCCTCCTGCGCTTTCCTAGGCCATATTCCTCTTCCGCGTCCTCGAAATCCTCTTCCTTTACGGGGGTTGATGTTTCCTCGCCCTCTACCTCCACCTTTCCTTTGCTGATGAATTTTTGGGCATTGTGCCTTGTAGTGATGCATACTTCCGCACTCAAAGCATCCGTTTTGAGCTGAAAATGAACACACACTGTTCTGGTTTTGTTTTCTTTCCTTCCTTCATTCTCAGTTCAGCGTCTAGTAGTCGTCCTTTAACAAACTCTAGGGTAATGTCTGTTGACATAGTTTCTATTGCTGTTGTAACAGTATCATATTGTTCTGGCATGGTTAACAGGAGGTAGCATGCTTTGTCGGTTTCATCCAATACAGTTCCTGCAGCTTCTAGTTCTCGTAAAAGGGCTTCGAGTTTTACAAAATGGTCCTGTAGGTCTGCTTTCTGAAGTTTCAGCTGGAAAAGTTTCTTCATGACAAATAGTTTTGCTATTGGGCTCTTTCGAGCAAGGACGTTCTCCAACGATTTGACCATAGCTCGAGCTGTTGGGGCTCCTCTAACTATTTCCAAGTGCTTGTCTGAAACACTCTATCTGTACTATAATCCATCTTGCTTTCTTATCCTTGTTTTCGAAGGTGGTTTTCTGGGCACTGTCCATTGCTGAGATGTCTTCCTCGGTTACATCTAGCACATCTCTAACGCTTTCCTTTTCGAGATAAACCTCTATCCTAAATTTCCAGTTGGAAAAGTTAACGGCAGTTAACTGGGGAAGCGTAACTATGGATGAAGCGGGAATCGACATGGCGTGTTCTCACCCTTAACTGGTATTTCGTAAAATATCTTCTCAATCCGTCAGCCACAATTGTGGATTTTCTGTTTAGAAAATTTATTTTATCTCAAAACAAGAAGACTTACATAGAACACAAACATAGTAGTGTAATCCGTGTTGAATAATTCTATGGCATAGGCGCCAAATTCAAATTATGTCCTTAATAATCCTGACATATGCAAAAAATAGCATATTACATATTATTAAGTGCATATGAAGTGCTAACCACGAGCACCTATTATTCATCTACATACCTTATGGATGGGCACCAGAACTTACAATAAAGGTTCAATTATGTTCCAGAAAATATAGAAATAGTCACAGAAAGGAAAATTGTTGTTATTAGTTATAAAATCCACATTCCCTTTCTTGAAATTTATCGTTCTATCGTAATGTCCGAGGATACCCGAGGGAAAATTCGATAGCAACTTTGAATTCCAAACTAGTATCGTATCGAGGGAAACTCCTATCGTATCGAGCTCGATACGATACCAACTTAGAATCCCGGGGCAGGGATTCTAAGTTGATGTATCGAGCTCGATACGATAGAAGTTTTACTCAATACGATACTAGTTTGGAATTCTAAGTTGCTATTGAATTTTCCTCGGGTATCCTGAACATTACGATAGAACGATAAATTTCAAGAAAGGGAATGTTGATTTTTATAACTAAAAACAACAATTTTTCCTTTCTGTGATTATTTCTAAACCGAATGTGTAGAGGGAAACTTAAAATGTAAATCTAATAAGCATCTCGGTAACCATAATGCACTATAAAAATAATAAACACAAAAATAATGAATTGTAAAGCGTTTGAGCTCATTTTCGTAATTTATTTGGAGCATAACTGAACCTTTATTGTAGGTTCTGTGCCCATCCATAAGTTATATAGATGAATAATAGGGATTGTTCAAATTTCATTTTCACAATTTAATGTTTAAATATTATGAAGGACGGCCCTGTATAATGGCAACTAGTGTATAGACACCACCGAGATGTATATATAAATAGAGGATCAGTACAATATTCCACTGCCTGATCAAATTGGTTCTGCGCACGGTATTATTGACTGTGCGCACTACATCCTTATTGTTGAGCGAATATTTAAATTCATACTTCTCCAGATAAATGAATTTTCTAACCATGTTTGAAATATGTAAGGTACATATTGAAGATTCATATCATATGGTGCATAATTATATATAGAATTATATGTGAAATATAAGGCAACAACCTACATTATCTTACTTTAGTTTGTTGTATTTTCATGGAATAGGAACAAATTAAAGTTGTCGCCTTGCATTTCGCACAGAATTCTGTAAATAATTATGCAATGCGTCACATAAGGCTAAAGTGTATAATAACATTAATAATACAAAATTGCATGTATATGTACTAAGAGGATTAGATTTAATATATGACTTACAAATAACAATCTATTTGAAATTCATGATTTTAAAACAATTACTCTCTATTTTTGATTCCAATATTCAAATTATGTAATGATAAGTAATGCAATACATTTTCGGTTTCTCCGACTTCAAAGTCCTTATGTACCCAGTACTTACCCTTACCGTTACTTACCCAGTATTGTTCATTCTTTTCAAAAATCAACAGACATTTATAATAGTTATAAGGAATGAAAAAATGATCTCGAGTATTTTTAATTTCATTTTGAGAAATAATACACAGAAATAATTTAAAATAGTTTATAATAATAATAATAATAATAATAATAATAATAATAAAATAATAATAATAAGCGTAACTAAGTAAATAAATAATTCGAACACATAGCACTGTCACTCAATTTTGAAAAATGTAGTTCATTATGTATTTTTTTTAAGTGATCCCACAATATCAAAATACAATAATAGAAAATTAAATTAAAACAAACCTGATAAAGCTACTGATTTTTAAATAATATTAACTTTCTAAGGAATAAGTTTTTTCTTATGAGTTCTCCGCACTCACTTTCAGTTTGTCGCTATACTATAAAAACGTACTTTCAAGTATTGTAAAATAATAATAAAATCAACTCATATGGAATGTTACAATATGTTTTATCCAAAACACTCAAAGCATCTTCACTAATTAGATTTGTGTTTACTAGCTCCTTAATTACATCTTTTAGATGGTCCACTTTATCAGATAGCCGTTTTGATCGTGCCTTTGAGACTTTTAATTCTTGTTTTAATTTTTTTATTTTCTCCTATTTTTTAAGATCTCCTACTTGTTTGGTTAGTTTTCTTAGCGATACTCTAAAACAACATATTTCAATATAGTACTTTTTGTAGAAAGTACTCGATATGATTAACATAGAATTTAATTTGCCTCAACTAAGTAGGTACTATTAAATATTAAAAACTATTATTATACTTATTATTATACTTGACATATTAGTCACAAAATTCTTACGCATAATTGTCAAATGTTCGTAAAAACTTGCATCTTCTCATAGGGCTTCCAGTTAAACCTTCACTATCTGTAGACGTATTGCCTTTCCTTTTTGTTTTTGCTGGAGATGTGGTTGAGCTCTGTGTTGATCCAAATAATGATAAACTAAAATTATAATAATATAAGTGTCATATAGATATGGTATATAGATTACATTAACTATTAGATTTATTAAGATAGCAGACAGTAATTTTAATTATATAACATCCAAAAAAAAAAACGTCATCAAAGTTGGCCGAAAAAAAAAGACGTATTTCTATTCTTAATCGAATATATAACCTTATTTACCTGTCACATCATACGACAGCCATTGTTTATTTTACAAATTGTGACAGTCGCTTGTCAAAAGTTTGACATAACCGAAAAGCTTAGACATGACCGCTATTTCCATCTCTCTCGTTCATAGCTAGAGTTGATGACGTTTTTTTTGGATGTCTCTAGTAGATAGTAGCTATAGTAGACAGCAGATAGTAAATTAAAATTAATTAGAATATTCATTAAACCCTTTCAAACATAATTACAAAATACAGGATAAAATTACCTCATTTCTTTACGTGCTTCTGAAAACATAGGTGTACGACTTAGATAGGTGCTTACGAATTCTTTAGACACTTTTGTAAAGAAACTTGTCGATGGTCGGCTGATGTCTAAATCAATACCACCTTCTTGTAAAGTAGACCCATCACTTCTAAAAAGAAAAAATCTTAAAAATTTAGAAAAAGACCGTCAAATGTGACTATACATAGGACACACTTGCGAGACTGACAGCTTTCACTTCAGTTGAGATATATATTATTTAAATTTGTATACAACAAATTCTCACCGATATACATGAGAAGTTCGTTTCACCGGTTTTAAATTAACTGATAGCAATGCAAACTTTTTCAAAACCCTCTTGTCATCAACGTATTATATGTGAATCTTGTGTAAAATGATCTGAACAAATAGAGTTGTGTGTTATGGACAAATTTTCCTTGGGATCTCTGCCAATTACTTGCATCCATGATTCATACCGTTCAGCAGTTAATCTAAAATAATAATTAAATAATTAACACTATTTAAGTTTTCACAAACCGAAATATTTATTTACCTGTAGTAGGCAATATTTTTAGTTTCACCTCGCCGATTTTTGCAAAAAGCAACAATACACCGGTTCAGTTATATTTAAAAGTCTATTTATGCACAATGTATAGACTTGGGCTCACGAACGGAAAGTTTTGCAGACATAACAATACAATATAATTATGATTCAAAACTAAAGTAAACACTAGATCTCGGCGAGAAAACACAAGAAAACAAGTAAAACGCACAAGATTCAAGATTACAGATGACATTAAATATATTAAAATGGCTATCTGCATTGTCAAATAAACCTAATGTCTTAAATGCGCATGAGCAGTAATACCATAGTTTTTGACAATTATCTCCCTATCTGGATTAAAATTTTCTTGCACATCCCCATTCACTGCTTATCTAGTTTTATTTTAAATCGGTGATAGACACGCATGCTCTGAAGGAAGAGAATTATGGGTTACGGCGCGTCTCGGCGTCGCTTCGCAGATGACTAATAACCATAGAACAACCTACTCTATAACAGCAACTCCCTGTATTAAAGACAAAACGTATTGCGCCATCTATCCTTGACATCTGTACTAATATCAATGGCGGCAAATTCAAATGCACTCCATCCCACATCCTCATTAAAAAGCTCGTTTTTTCATATCTAAGATTTGATATAATCTCAGTTATTCTCGTTTAATAAACAAGTAGTTATCGTCGAGAATATCTGAGATATCACCAATTCTTAGGTATACATAAAAGACAGAAAAGACAAGATGAATCTTTTAAGGTTTTCGAGATAAACTGAAGACTTTAAAGTGTTTGCCACACACAAGTAGTCTTTTAGACTACTTGTGTGTGAATTTAAACTTAACTTTAGTAAATTAAATTGTTGGAAATCTTGAATTTCCTGAGCAGTTTACCCACGATTTATACAATTTTTTTTACGAGTTTGGCACCTATAAAATTTGGTTGCCAGAGCTTAGGACATCCCATAACACAAGTTCTAACGGTTTAGACGAAGAAGTCATAATTGTAACAAATAAAAGTTTAAATGCACGAAACACAAAATTTAAACACAACATCAAGAAAACTAAAACACCGAAACGAAAATTAGATACACGAGTCGCGGGACACTCAGCAGAATGAATACATAAATGATGGGACAATTTGAATTAAATAATAATCAGATTATTGAAATAATCGCAACAACCGAATGTTGATAATTCAAATTATTAGAATAATTTACTTTCAAATACAGGAAGCTTCCTTTCCATCAATTTTTCCAACGTTCGTCTTAAAAAAATCGCCATCACTGCGTTTTCTTTCAATTATAATCTGGTTTTTGAAACCACTCATAACCTGATAATTTTATAATTTAAAACGCCTAATTATGCGCACCACTAAAATAAATCAATCAATCGTAAATGGAAAATAAAGTTCTGTTATAACGACTGAGAGGCCTGGTCAAATATATACGCCATCTCTCGTTGACATCGGTACTAATTTAAACGTATTTCGTTTTGGCCTATATAAGTTGAATACCCTTACTAATAACATTACAGTCCACTAATATCAACAGGCAGTGCCACTACATGTTTTTCTTGTCTGAGTCAAGGCATGTAAATTTAGATGAATTATGGTTAATTTTCCACAGCAATAAGTCCAAGGAATGTCTATCTAACAAACAACTGTTAACCAAGTTGACAGATAAAGATTTAATTGGATATATGTATGCAGAAGAAAAATAAAATGCAGAGTAATCCAGTTTAAGTTAGTTCATTTCTTGCACAGAGGTGCTTGTGGTTAGCACTTTATATACACTTAATAATATGTAATTTGCTATTTTTTTATACTGTATATTTATATTTTTTATATTTCGAGATGACATTCAAAGTAGATGCCCATTATTATTCTCTTCGAAGCGATGAAACAAAATTCTATAATCGCTACTGGAAAATCTGTTGGCCTGTAGGGGCGAGATACCCTACATAAGGGAAATTGTGGGCTGAAACCACAATATATATGCGTGTATCGTGGGCTGAAACAACATAAAAACTCCATACTCTTGAATTTGAAGCCAAGACCACTGAAAAATGGTAAAAAGTAAATAAAACCAACATTTAACTGTTTAACCTTCTCTTATATAATAATTTTCAGACGTGGACTGATTTTAAATATAATTTAAAAAAGAAGACTGTACATATGCAAAGAAGTTTGCCTCAAACTGGTGGAAAGTCACTTGAAGGAGGATTATCCGAGCTGGAATTGAAATTACTCAATATTTTAGGAGAAACTTTTATAGGAATAGGTGAGCCTGAATTAGGCATCCCTACTTCTACAGAGCAAGAATGCATCGACAAACAATAAACATTTTTTTCCTTTTGAAATCTTTGTTTCCTTTGATATACCCCCCGCAATGACATTATTTCTTACTTGGCGACAATATATCTATGTATTAATTGCCTCTGCTCTCTTATGGTGGGTTCATGCAGAAATTTTAGTAATAAGAATAAGAATAGTAATAAACATAAAAGTTAAACCTTCGTTTATAATGACCCAGTTCATGCAGCAAATCCTTATTTTTAAAATTATTACTAAAAATTATGTTTACTGCATGAACTGGGTCTTTAAAACAAGGTTTAACTTTTATGCTTATTACTATTCTTATTCTTATTACTAAAAATTTCTGCATGAACCCACCATTACTTAAGCGATATAACTATACAAAACGTCTATTATGTACATTAAACAGTCACACTTTAATTGTTGTGGAGCAAGTGTCAATCCGCGAATACAGCGATTTTGTTGAATAATTCCTAGCATTTGAAAATATTTTAAGGTTGGAGCAGTGTACGAAAATAATTAGCTATTGTTATATAAATAATTATGTTACGAAATGATTTACATTTAATCAAAGCCCTTATCTTAATCTTCAAATAAACTTTACAAACATTAACAAATACAGAGGAATGAAAAGTATACGAGAATACAAACAAACACAAAATCTCTTCAAAAATTAAAATGTCTACGCTTGAAGCAGCCCTAAATTAGTGCAGTTAGATGATTATCTAACTATAGATAGATATATCGTTTTGCTAAAACGATAGCTAAATTGTTATCGAGATTTTGGTAGCGAATGAATGTCAAAAATATGATACGATACCAAGTTAGAACTCCAAATGTAGGTATCGTATCGAGTCAAACGATACGATAGCAAGTTAGAATCCCTGCCCTGTTCTTCCCTTGGAACCATCCTTATGGACCAACAAGTGCTTGGCTAAATTGCCTTTCCTTTTCGTCTTAATAGGAACAAAACTTGCAGTCATAGGACGTTACCTCGGAAGCATCCTTATGGATCAACATGTGTTCGGTCAAATGGCTTTTCTGTTTCGCCTTATAGGGACAATGTGCGCATTGATAAGCCGTTGCCTCAGAAATATCTTTATGAATCAGCATGTGTCTCCTTAAACTGCTCTTACGTTTCGACTTATAGGAACATAGACTGCAGTCATAAGTCGTTACCTCAGAAATCTCCTTGTGAATCAGCATGTGTGTGGTTAAATCACGTCTACGTTTGGTATTATAGGAACAATGGTTGCAGTCATAAGTCGCTACCTTGGAAGCATTCTGATGAATCAAGAAGTGATGGGTTAAATGGCTTTTCCGTTTTGCCTTATAGGGACAATGTGCGCATTGATAAGTCGTTACCTCGGAAATATCCTTATGAGTCAGCGTGTGTTTGGTCAAATTACCTTTATGATTCGACTTATTGGAACATAGACTGCAGTCATAAGTTATTATTCTTCTTATTTCGCGCTAAGTGTATGGCATCACATCATGTCGACGCGTCTTTAAATGCAAGCAAGTGATGTAATATACATATAAATAAATCTGAATATGGAGCAGATTCCTGACGTTACTAAAAAATATGGTTGTTATAATGAATGTAAAAATAATTTATAATAATGCAATGACTTTTTTTTATAGTGCATTTTATTTTCGACTTAGCATTCAGTGATGTTTTAATGGCAATAAATGTCGGCGCATAAGGAACCTTTTGGAAATGATTTAAAAAAGAAACAGAGAATAGGAGAAAGGAAGGATTAATTCTATGGGAATAATGATTATAATAATAATGAATAAGGTCCGGGAAGTCTGCTGTCACGCAGAACCGGCACTATACAACTCTATAATAATTAAAGTATAAACCGCATTTTTTAAGTGCATATTTCTTGCCCCTCTATACCCACGCCACTGTCCGTACGTAGAATTTTTATCCCGAACGAAGTTGCCGCGGAAACCCAGTTGACTTAGTAATACACTTTCTCCGTAAGACGGCGAGCTATTCCGATGGTGTTCTACCTGCCGGCGCGACGGTGTAAACGGGTTGACCGCTGCCTTGAAAACAATTTTTTGTCGCGAGTTAGTCACTCGTGAATTCGTGTACTGTATTTAAATATTACCTGATTTTGTGTAGATTTCTGCAATAATAGCATAGACGTTACCATTTGAGAATAGATTTAAAAAGATGATTGAAAATTACAAGAATTTTACAATCGAGGGATCATATATTTTATGAATTTCTTGCAATCGTCAATATATGTATATTTCGTGATGGCTGAGAGTGTAAAAGACATTTAGATTCGAATATCTAACGACAAAATATTACTGGTTCTGTTACAAAAGAGGAATTTTGGTTTGATTTGTGCACTATGTTTTGCGCATGTAGCCTTTCGTGGAAAGTGGTCGACAATATATACTTTAGACGTTTTTTGCCAAATTTCTATTCGATTTTCTATCACCTAGTAGCCATACATTGTGTAAAACATATTTACAGAAGATATATCAACATGTTTTGTAAACAGCGGCTAAAAAGTATAGAAATAGTAGAATTGCGTGTATTGTCCTCTGCAGATGTAAAAATAACTACTGGTCGTGGTAACGTACGCTAAATCAATGAGGACAGTCGATGTTTCTGAATGACACAAGTACATGTATGTATATGAATTATTAACTGTATCTTTCATCAATAACATGACGGATTACAAGTCCGACCCTGCGTTACAGCAGACGTCCGAAACGCTAATAATTAATAACGAATACTTAATTAACACTTCTAAACATTTGTGCTCAAATAATTACAGAGCCTCACAAAAAAAATAAGGTCAAGATTTGTGGGACTCACTACATTATTCCTATGTATTTTTCGACGCTGGATCCAATTCCGGAGTCTAAAACATCCGAATACCCATTAAACTTTTGTGTAGGGGCATAATAATCCCTCCAAGGGCGGAAAAATTTGTTTGTTTGCTCAAGTTAAAGACTTCCGCGAAGGGGTGACCACCCTTCGGGAGTGGTCGCTACGCCCTTTACAAATCCTTTACAAAACCCTTCCGCATTTGCAGCCCTTCCTTTTCATCTGGAGGGGGGGAGGGTCGGTTTTCACCCCTATCTAAACTTGGAATCGAGATAGAGATGCCAGTGGATTTCCTTTTCTCTCCTCGCAGCATTGAAACTCCCAAAGTGCATGTTTCTACTCCTGAGAGGCTTCTGAATCCTTTTCGGGAGTTTGGGGGTTGTTTTCACCCCCTTGGAGAATGGAGTCAAAGCAATTAAACACGATTCTCGTTAGTACACTGGGATCGTTCCGAGGTAACAACGAGGAAGATTTGTTTTCCCGCGTCTCCCACCACCCTTGCATTCCTCATACAGCAGGGGGGTGGTTTTTACCCTTTTGAAGAGTTGCTTCCGGAGCTGCAATCGCCCTTTTCTTCGCCTCCCCTTAAAATCGCTAGCATGCAAGCTAGCAACTTTCATAGCGCAGTGATATATCGAAAAGGGGATAGCAGGGGTTGCAAAGGGCGTATCAACCCCTCCGGAAGGGTGGTCACCCTTTAGCGGAAGTCTTTAACGTCAGCAAATAAACATATAGACAATAAAACATGCCCGTTCACACGTGTATCCCCTCAGATATTGACATTCGGCAGTTTACACCCCTTAGAGGGATTATTTCGCCCTACGCAAAAATTTAATGGATATTCGGATTGTTTGGACCCCAGAATCAGATTCAGCGTCGCAAAATACATGGAAATACAGTCAATCCCCATAATCAAGACTTTTTTTTGTGGTGCTGCATTTCATGCATGCGTGTATACATTTTCATGCATGATTCCTTTCATGATTCAACAATATATTTTCATTCCACACATAATTGAATAAGATGCGTCATATTATTAATAAATGATTGTCCTTACCTACGAAATGTCCGTCCCGACTTTTCCACCGACACACCGCAATACATGCACTTAACCATTCCAAACAACGTTTACAATATTCATAAGCATGAGCAGCTGAATGCACTCGCGCAGAGTTCCTTACTGACTTACAAAATGGCTGCTGGGGACTATTCCACTGCATATCCAGTTATGATACAGATCAGTCGATGGTTTTGATGTGCCCGGCTTGGCATGGAAAGGCCGCTTTACAGTTCGCAATTTTTCTTGCCAGCAAGGAAAATAGCAGCAATTTTTATTGCACGCATGCGTATTTATGTTTGTTCGTGAAATTTTTTGCAGATAAAAATTGCAAGCCCGCAGCTATAATTATTGCGGTTACCTGCAATTTTACATGTTGTCAACTGTTTGACATAACCTCAACGTTCAACGTACCTACCTACGGTACCATCGTTTGTATTGCGTTTTGTGATATCTAAAATTTCTGAATTATTCGCTTTTCTGAATTTTCCCTCACTGAGATTGGTTTAATCATGTTTATTTTGTTTGTTTAAAATTGTTAAACTTTTTTTGTAACAAATGAGCTTCTCAGTTATATTTTTGGAACAGTGGCTGACAACTAAAATTAGCAATGAAAATTGCAAACTGTAAAATAACACCTAAATCACTTGCGAAATAAAAATTGCTGCAATATAAATTACCGCAAGAAAAATTGCGAACTGTAAAGCGTTTAGAGTTTGACACAAACGTTTAGTGGCAATCACTTCTGCTTCTAAAATAACTTAAAATGTACCAATTCAAAGTCCACAGCTGACATCTGGCAACTGTCAAATTTGTGATTTTCCAAAAAAAATCTTGAATGGTTAATATTTCGAAAAATGTCACTAAGAAATTATGTTCATGATGACATTTTACGCCTATATGCCGATTTTGAGCGAAACATTTTGATATCAAATTTTTTTTATAATTTATTATTCACTCTCGTAACTAACTGATCTGAAAACATTTAAAACGCTTCAAAGCGGTATAATGGGCGCATTCAGGGACGCTCAACGGCTGAGTTGAACTTAGCTACTTCCCTGAATGGACGTGGCTGACACTTTTTTGATCTCAGCGGCTGACCAATTTACTAAGCCTAAAATATTATAGCTGAGATGCTGACTGGACAATAATTCTATCATGATTATCTCTGTCGTTTTATCTGTGCTGTGAGCAACTGAATTTTAACCTACTTTTAAACAAAAGTTATAGAAAAGAAAAGATTGCTTGTTTTTAAACAAAAGTTATGGAAAAGAAAACGAGCCTTTGTCCTTTAAGTGTCTTTAAGCACAGAACACGGCAGGGAATTATGAATCCATGGTTCATGAGAGTTATCTATGCCATAGAACATATTACATTTTCTAGATCTTTGCGAAACTCATACAAACGATTCAGGGAGATTTAAGCCGCTGACTGTCAGAAAAGGCTAACTACTAACACATAGCGGTCAGTTGCTACGCTGAATGAATGCGCCCAATGTGTGCTATTGCAATGCATACTGTGCTAATAATATTCGTAGGTATGGTTGGTTTTGAAGATTATTTATATTCTTAATCGAAAAAAAGGTAGTGTCTGGATAATTTTCCAATTTCCAAAAAATCCCACATTGTTTTTTAACTGTGTTTTTTTTTTATTAAACTTTATTTTGTTAGTACAACAATGATTTTAATAACAATTTGACTATCTTAACACAAAACTATTACTTAAAAATGACAAACAATAAATAAATAACTTTAAAAAAGAACATAATATGCAAAAAAATCAGTAGTAGCCATGGAATATCATAAAGCTGCATAAACCTTACATCGCTGTGTGACTTCCTTCATTTTCCATTCATTTCATCCGGTTGAATATGTACACCGTATATGTACGAGGCGCGTTCATAAACTAAGGGCCGTTTGCTTATATATAAATATTGGCACTTCGAAGCACAGTTTTAATACTGCAGCGCCATCTACTGACTCATTGCGAAGCTACAGCGTCATTTGTTTTGATTCTGAAGTCGTATTGTTGTCCGTGAATGCAAAAAACAATGGCCGCGAAAATCGTTGATCCCGCCAACTGTGAAGTGCGTTCTGTGATTCGTTTCTTATGTGCAAAAGGATCGTCGGCTGCTGAAATTCATCGGGAGTTATGCCTGGTTTACGGACCTACAGTTATGAGTGAAGGAAAGGTTAGACAATGGTGCCGTGATTTTAAAAATGGCCGAACAAATGTCCATGACGAAGAGCGGAGTGGCAGGCCCAGTATCCAGACCGATGAAATCGTTTCACAAGTGGACCAAACACTGCGATCTGATCGTCGATTGACGATTAGTAGCCTGGCTAACAAATTTCCTCAACTTGGACGCACTACTGTTTACAATATTGTCACAGAAAATCTCGCATACCGCAAATTGTGTGCAAGGTGGGTACCAAAAATGCTCACCGACCACCACAAAGAGCAAAGAATGTGTAGTGGACGAAAGTTTTTGGCCCGTTATCAACAAGATGGAGATGATTTGTTTTCTCACATTGTTACTGGGGACGAGACGTGGGTATCCTACGCCAACCCATAAACAAAACTGCAATCGATGCAGTGGCGACACTCATCTTCACCAAAACCGAAAAAGTTTAAGCAAACTCAGTACATAAGTCGAAAATTGATGGCTACAGTTTTTTGGGACAAAGACGGTGTTCTTTTGGTTGATTTCATGGAACGTGGGACAACAATTACAGCTGACGTGTACTGCGAAACGCTCAAAAAATTGAGACGTGCGATCCAAAACAAACGCCGCGGGAAACTGTCATCTGGCATAATCCTCCTCCACGATAACGCGCGTCCTCACACTGCTGCCAAAACCAATGAGAAAATTCAAGATTTTCGTTGGGAACTTTTTGACTCACCGTACAGTCCCGACCTTGCACCTAGCGACTACTTCATCTTCTTGCATTTTAAACAGTGGCTCGATGGACAACGTTTTGAAACCGAAGAGGGACTCAAAAACGCCGTTGTCAACTGGTTCAACTCTCAGGCGGCAAGCTTCTATGCAGAGGGGTTAAAGAAGCTGGTGCAGCGGTACGAAAAATGCTTAGAAGTGAACGGCGATTATGTAGAGAAGTAAAGTAAGATTGTACCTAACTAAATATGACTAAATATGAACTAAATATGAAAATTTGTTTCTTATGAGTACATTTTTTTCTGTGACCAAACGGCCCTTACTTTATGAACGCGCCTCGTATGTACGTAGTAGAATCGTATTTCAATAAAAAAAAACGCGATTCTAAATATTCCAGAATATAAACCGTCTGCCGTATTCGCGCCCCACTCTTACCAACTTCGGCATGTATTTTCGCAAACACAACTTACACTTCTTGTTAGTATCAGTTAAACTGCGCTGATTGATGCATCATTCGCGTGCACGAAACGTCGAATAAGTTTGTAAAAATATCGGGACAGCGTCCGTCGCGTTTTACGATGAAGCATTGATTGAACGATTTTGCGGAACTGACCTTAAATGGCAGTGAACTTCGCTGTACCGTATGTGGCAGTGTACTGACGTGGCACGTAAAAACAGCTGTTGTGTAGCATGATGCTCCAGACAAAGATTAAGCTCGTGTAAGTGCTGGTGTGGGTGCGCGAGACACAGAGACCATTTAACTTGAATTTAGTCAAAAATGATGGTAGCCCGTAATATTCCATTCGCTAAATTAAATCACCTCGAGTTCAGACAATCTGCTCAGAGCGCTGCGAGTGGAAAATACGGCAAAGTTAGTGTGTCTGCAGAAACAACTTTTAGACGATTATACATAGCACCACTGTATGTGGACATGAAAAAAATTTCGGCTGGAAATTGCACGACAAACCTACATGGTTTAGTATTGACGAAACGACGGATGTTACAGGAGAGAACATAGCTATCGTGTGGGTTGGGGAACTGGATGAGGCAAAAGTTACGGCATGGCATTTAATAGCTTCAAGGGTGTTGGAAAGCACAAATAAGGAAACAATTAATGAGTGTGTGACAATCTTAGTCACTATGGGGCGAGTAGAATTTTGAAGTAAATAAACGCTATGTAATGCTGTCACTGTCGGATGTGACGTAAGTTACCCATTAGCGGCTGGCCGGCGCCTAGAGAGGACACGTACTTTTAATCCATACTACATGTTGCCAAAAATGTTAGGAAGTGTTATACTACTGTCGACAGTCAATTTATTTTGGGAAAAGAAGTGGATGTGCCAAAAAACATACAAACGTGCCCTCGTTACAAAACTTCACCTATTTTAAAAATGCCCCAGTTACATCTGTAGACGTGGAATGCTCTTTCTCATCTTATAAGTGAATTTTAAGTGACACTCGCCAGAGTTTAGCTCCCCTGAACATATAGAAGTTATTGATAATTTTACGGAAACTCGAATGGGAGTACAGACACGTTGTAGCGTCGGTTACCGTGTGTATGCAAGTTCTGTGTCTTGTGACTATGGTTCCTTTGCCGATTAATTAGGCTACAATAATCACCATCACATGTTTAAGGTATGTAACATTTCGTAGCGTTGCTGATAGTGGTATCCTGAAGCCACCCCTGGTAAATCTATTTTAACATACCAGCTGTATTTATTATTTACTAACGCTTTTTTATTTTTTGTAAACATCTCTATTTTACAAATTTGCTTTTTGTACATTTATGATACAACATTAAAAATGTCAAAAAAAGTAGTTCACATACCTGTTACATAAAAAAAAAACACAAACGCCTTTATGTTTTGCCTTGTAAGAACAAACGCTGCAGTCGTAAGTCGTTACCTCGGAAGCATCGTTGTGAACCCGTTTTGAATTTCGCATTATAGGGGCAAATTGCGCATTGATAAGTAGTTACCGCGGAAATATACTTATGAATCAGCATTGCCTGGTTAAATTTCCTTTCGGTTTCGACTTATAGGAACATAGACTGCAGTCCTAAGTTGTTATTCCAGATGCATCTTTGTGAATTAGCATGTGTTCGGTTAAATGGATTTTTTGTTTCACCTTGTAGGAACAAAAACTACGGTCATATGTTGTTACCTTAGAAGCATCCTTATGAATCAACAAGTGTTGGGTTAAATTTCTTTTGAATTTCGTCTTATAGGGACAAATTGCGCACTAATAAGTCATTACCTCGGAAATATCCTTATGGGTTAGCATGTGTCCGGTTAAATCGCTTTTTCGTTTCACCTTGTAGGAACAAAAACTGCAATCATAAGTCGTTACCTCGGAAATATCCTTATGAGTTAGCATGTGTTCGGTTAACTAGCTTTTTCGTTTCGCCTTGCAGGAACAAAAACTGCAGTCATAAGTTGTTATTTCGGAAGCGTCTGTTTCCGAGGGGGTCTTCGGGGGTGAAGAGTATCAAGCGGTGGACTGTATGGGGTGAGGAGATAGAAACTACTGCGATTCGTTTCTAATAACACTTTATTTCTTCGTCGAGGGGAGTTCCACTATACATTCAATACACCTGTACTAAACGCAAGTAACAAACGTTTTCAAACACAATAATACAACTTTTTTGGCAGCCAATGCCGCAGGTGAACTTGAAACTAACTATACTTCTACAATGCGGCTGGACTGAACCGTGCTAGACAACTAAACTCTGCAAGGAGACAGTGAACCTAACTGTGTATGTTTTATACTTAGCGCACGCGCTTTATTCTCCACAATGGCGCGTCAATGGCGCAATTATTCAAATTAGAATTTGAACGAACCAATCCTCAACATCCTCCCCGCGTTGAAGTGATGACTTCAAAATAAATCTGTTTCTATTTAAAAACGGAAGTAAACCTAGACTAACAAATTTGGGGTAAAGGACAAATTTTTGCAATTGATCTTACAATTTCTCCTTCACTAGTTTTTAACCTTACTACTCTAACCTTTTTTATCTAAACCTGGCAACACCTCAATTATTCTAGCCCTAGGCCAGTTAAGTGGAGCTACATTATCCTCCTTTAATAGTACTAGATCGTTTACCTTTAAATTCTCACATGATCTGAACCATTTTGGACGATTTTGTAGTCTATGCAAATATTCAGTAGACCATTTGTTCCAAAAGTCTTGCTGTAATTTTGTACAACGCTGCCAGAAAGATAGACGACCTTCAGGAGTGTTTACTAAGTTCTTTTCAGGGTAAGATGTCAAGTTTCCACCAACCAAAAAATGACCTGGTGTGAGATAGGAAAAATCAGAGGGATCGCTCGACAGCGCACATATAGGCCGAGAATTTAAAATTGCCTCAATTTGGGCCAATACGGTACTGAGTTGTTCAAACGTTAAAGAAGCGTTTCCAACAATACGCTTTAAATGGTATTTTGTACTCTTTTTTCATTATTATTATGAGAGAATTTTGTAATTCATCTACGGTTAAAGGGCCATTTATTTTTTTCTGAGTTTTTCTTAGCATTATTTGCGAATCTTAAACAGTAAGCTATAGTTCGCTGTAACTTTGTGAAACATGAAAATTTTTCAAAAATAGTATTAGCTGAACTGGGGGTGCCTAGCAACGTAATTTTTCTTTGCTCGGGTATTTTTTCTAAATCAAATTCTACATTCTGTTTTTCTAACTGAAATGAAAAGTCAAATAAGAATAGTGGGCCGTGCCACCAAAGAGAATTGTTTTTTAATTCACTAGGACCTAAGCCTCTAGATAATAAATCTGCGGGGTTATTTGCCGACCTGACGTGACGCCACTGGAATTTCGAAGTTAATTCTTGGACTTCTGATACTCTATTTCCTACAAAAGTCGACCAACGGGACGGATGTGATTTTAACCAACACAGAGTTATTTGTGAGTCTGTCCATAAATTTACACTGTGGATTTTTTCTGACAAGGCTGACATAATTTTATTTGTCAGTCGTGAGAGGAGCACTACGCCGCAAAGTTCTAACCTGGGCAATGAAATTGTCCGTAGAGGTGCGACTCTCGATTTGGCACATACTAAATTGCATGAAACCGTGTTGTCGCTGTACAAAGCGCGTAAATAAATACAGGAGCCGTATGCCTGTAATGAAGCGTCCGCAAAACCGTGAATTTGTAATTCTAATAATTCTTTATTTTCCATTATGTGACGCGGAATTGTTACTTCTGATAAGTGAGAAATATTATTAATAAATTTATTCCATTCATTTTGCAAATCTGTGGGCAGTTGATCATCCCATTCTAAATTTTGAGTCCATAATTTTTTGCATAATTAATTTGGCAGTAACTATTACTGGGCCAACAAATCCAAGAGGGTCAAATAACTGTGCAATTGTTGATAAGACATTTCTTTTTGTGGGTGTTTCATCATTGTTTAAAAAAGGTACACTAATTTTAAAATTGTCTGAGTTCGAATCCCATGAGATACCTAAAACTTTATTAGAAACATTTTCTATTTTAATGTCGAATTCATTTTGGGAGTTATTTTCGCTGAAAAGTTCATCGAACCGTTTATTGTTTGAACACCATTTGTGCAAATTGAATCCAGCGGAATGTAACACTTTTATGAGTTCATCTCTAATTTCTAACAAATTTTCAAATGAGTTTGAACCAAATAGAATGTCATCTACATAGCATTGCGTGAGTATTACTCGTGATGCACGCGGGAAATTGTCTTTGTGTTTATTTGCTAATTCAACTAAACATCTCGTGGCTAGATATGGCGCTGAATTTGTGCCATAAGTGACAGTTTGTAATTCAATGCATTTTAATTCTTCACTGGGATGATTTCTCCATAAAATATTTTGCAAAAATACTTGTGATGGATTGATTTTGACCTGTCGGTACATTTTTTGAATGTCCGTTATTAAGACGTATTCAAACATTCGAAACTTGCATAAAATGTCAAATAGTTCGGGTTGCACTGGAAAACCTTTTAACATGATGTCATTCAAAGAGTAACCCGTGGAAGATTTCATTGAAGCATCAAACACAACTCTTAACTTTGTGGTTGTGCTTTCTTCCCGAATAACACAATGATGGGGCAGAAAATATTTATTTTCTGAATTCTCTTTTTGTAACTCAAGTGGGATGTATTTACCGTGATTTAGTGCGACATATTCGTCAATGAATGATTTATAGCTACAAAATAAATCTTTATCTTTTGCGAATCGTTTTTCTAACAGGAAAAATCTTTTACTAGCGAGGGTGTAAGAATCTCCTAATTTCAAATGTTCTTGGGGACTGCGAAGAGGTAAGTTTACCTGGAAGGAACCATTTGATAATTGTTTAGTGGTGGTCGAAAATAATTCTTCACACTGTTTGTTGTCTGAAGTTAACAATTGTTTATCAGAAATTTCCTCTAGTTGCCAGAATTTTGTCATCAAATCACTGACATTACAGTTTTGTGAACATAAAGAAACACAAACATTGCTTGAGCAATAATTATTTAAGACCGGACCTGCGAGAACCCAACCTAAGTAGGAGTTTTGCAAAGTAGGCATGTTTTTTCCTAACTTTATTATACCTGGCACGATTATATCGTAGTAGATATCTGATCCGAACAACAAATCTATTTTCGATGGTATATTAAAGTTGATATCCGCTAATTGAATGTGTTCTGGAATTGGTACGTCATTTTTGTTTACTGTACAGTGGGGTAAAAGGCATGTAATTTTATTTAATACAGCGCAAGATACCTTGAAGTTTTTGTTTGCTACTGTAGAATAAACAACAATATCTACCATGGTGTTTAAAAATACTGAATTGTTTGATATGCCTGAAATGTGCGTATTTTTTGCATAAGGGGTGTATTTTAATTTTTTTCATTAATTCTTGTGATATGAATGATGTCTGACTTCCATTGTCTAATAGAGCCTTCGCTTGTATTTGCGTGCCATCTGCAGCAATAAGATTTACATTTGCCGTCGCTAAGAGAATTTGACTGTTTTGTGCCGAACCAACAGTGTGGACAGCGCTTTCTACACAATTTTCAGAATCTTGTGTATCATTTTTTGAGAGCAAATTTTGAGTGAGTACATGAGCCGTACTAGTCTGAGCGATTTCTGTTTTTTGTGAAGGTACATTGTTTGATTGGGGAATGCTGCTCCCAGCAACACTTTGCGAGGATCCATTTTCGGATGAGTGTACGTGCAAGAGAGTGTGATGTCTTTTTTGACATATTGAGCATCCTTTCGATGTGCAATTTTCAACTGTGTGTCTGATACCAAAGCAATTAAAACAGAGCTTTTTGTTTTTTTATGAATTTGCGTTTTTCATCGTGTGAGAGAGATTTGAATTTTATACATTTGTAAATGTTGTGATTATTTAATTCACAAAAAATACAAATGGAATTGTATGCAGGTTTGTGTGAATTTGCATTTTCCGGGGGTACACTTGCTAAGTGTGAGACCTTTCTTTTTTGTTCACTTGTGTCTGAACTGGAGAGATTTTCTAATGCCACGCATCTTTTTTCTAGGAAAGCAAAAAATTCTTTTAAAGTGGGGAGTTCAGTTGTACTTCTGTCTAATTCAAAGGCTTTTCTTGTACCAAAGTCTAATTTTTTTTGAAAAACTATAGATCAAAAGCAAATCCCATTCTTTTATGTTGATTTCTAAGGTTTCCAAACTATTTAGATTTTGTTTTACATTTGTAAGAAATTCTCTTAAGTTGGTTGCATTAGAATTTGTGAGTTGAGGAATATCAAGCAAATTTTTTATGTGATTGTTGATTATTACTAATTTGTTGTCATATCTTTCTTTTAGCATGTTAAGGGCGATAGTGTAGCTTTCATTTGAAATTTTTAATTTGTTTACCAAGTTAAGGGGTTCATTTTTGAGTGCAGATTTTAAGTACACAAATTTTTGTACGTTTACTAATTGAGGGTTGTTATCTACGAGGGCTGTGAAAAGATCTATGAATGACTTCCAGTCTTCATATTTTCCAGAGAATGAAGGTATGCTTAAATTTGGCAATTTTACCTGAAATGCATTTGATTGAGTGGGAGAGGTTTGTTGAGTGATGGCAGAATTTACCGCGGATGTCAATTTTGACTGAATCTTTGTTTTTGTGGTCGCATGAAGCGAGAAAAATCTGTTTTCGGTTTCTATTCTGTCATCTTCTTGCAAAGGGTCAACTTCCTCAATTTGATCTTGAATCATTGAGTATTTTTCGAAAGCCTTAACTAAAGCACCTTCGCGTATTGAATATTCATTCACATCTATATTTGGGTTGTTTTCATTCTTTTTTATGAAAGTTTCTATGCGAGTGATAGCTGCTTTTGCGCTTGTTCTTTGTTTAATTAAAGCTTCCATGTTTGCTTAACCTAAGACAAATTTTTCAAAGAGTAGAAATAATCTGAGCTTCTTTTTGAGTGTTTTACAATCAAAAGTCTAATTTGTTTTAAATACTGAGTGAATACAATAGCCAAATTTGCTAGTCAGAGAAATTTATCAAACCTTTTTTCCACTAGCCAAAAATACTTTCCAGTAAACCTAAAGAAATTGTTTACAATGCGAGAGTATAAAAAAACGGAAACGTCTAACCTTGAGCCGCCGCGTGTCGTTGTCTGATGACGCCTACTGTTGGTGCGTTGTTACTAAGCTGCTCGCTGCGCAGAGTCGGGAGGCGGAGCTTGCTATTTTTAGCGGGAACCTCACTAAACAATTCACCAAACCGATTTTTTGCACTTCACGAACACAAAACACAGCTCACTGTGATGTTGATTTCTTCGGAATACGGGATGCAGGATGCAGGGGTGACTTTCTGTCGTGACAAACGTCGAGAACAATTTTCCAAAAGAGAGAGAGGGTTTTTCTTGTGACAAACGTCGAGAACAATTTTCCAAAAGAGAGAGAGGGTTTTTCTTGTGACAAACGTCGAGAACAATTTTCCAAAAGAGTTTTCTTGAGCGAGAGAGATTTTCTTGAGAGAACTGGAAAAATCCGGGTCGATTGAACCAATGTTTCCGAGGGGGTCTTCGGGGGGTGAAGAGTATCAAGCGGTGGACTGTATGGGGTGAGGAGATAGAAACTACTGCGATTCGTTTCTAATAACACTTTATTTCTTCGTCGAGGGGAGTTCCACTATACATTCAATACACCTGTACTAAACGCAAGTAACAAACGTTTTCAAACACAATAATACAACTTTTTTGGCAGCCAATGCCGCAGGTGAACTTGAAACTAACTATACTTCTACAATGCGGCTGGACTGAACCGTGCTAGACAACTAAACTCTGCAAGGAGACAGTGAACCTAACTGTGTATGTTTTATACTTAGCGCACGCGCTTTATTCTCCACAATGGCGCGTCAATGGCGCAATTATTCAAATTAGAATTTGAACGAACCAATCCTCAACAGCGTCTTTGTGAATTAGCATGTGTCTGGTTAAATAGCTTTTTCGTTTCGTCTTGTAGGAACAAAAACTGCAATCATAAGTCGTTACCTCGGAAATATCCTTATGAGTTAGCATGTGCGATTAACTAGCTTTTTCGTTTCGCCTTGTAGGAACAAGAACTGCAGTCATAAGTTGTTATTTCGGAAGCATCTTTGTGAATTAGCATGTGTTTGGTTAAATATCTTTTTCGTTTCGTCTTGTAGGAACAAAAACTGCAGTCATAAGTCGTTACCTCGGAAATATCCTTATGAGTTAGCATGTGTTCGGTTAACTGGCTTTTTCGTTTCGCCTTGTGGGAACAAAAATTGCAATCATAAGTCGTTACCTCGGAAATATCCTTATGAGTTAGCATGTGATCGGTTAACTGGCTTTTTCGTTTCGCCTTGTAGGAACAAAAACTGCAGCCATAAGTTGTTATTTCGGAAGCATCTTTGTGAATTAGCATGTGTCTGGTTAAAGAGCTTTTTCGTTTCGTCTTGTAGGAACAAAAACTGCAGTCATAAGTCGTTATTTCGGAAGCATCTTTGTGAATTAGCATGTGTGTGGTTAAATGGCTTTTTCGTTTCGTCTTGTAGGAACAAAAACTGCAATCATAAGTCGTTACCTCGGAAATATCCTTATGAGTTAGCATGTGTCTGGTTAAATGGATTTTTTGTTTCGCCTTGTAGGAACAAAAACTGCAGCCATAAGTTGTTATTTCGGAAGCACCTTTGTGAATTAGCATGTGTCTGGTTAAAGAGCTTTTTCGTGTCGTCTTGTAGGAACAAAAACTGCAGTCATAAGTCGTTACCTCGGAAATATCCTTATGAGTTAGCATGTGTCTGGTTAAATGGATTTTTTGTTTCGCCTTGTAGGAACAAAAACTGCAGTCATAAGTTCTTATTTCGGAAGCATCTTTGTGAATTAGCATGTGTGTGGTTAAATTGCCTTTTTGTTTCGCCTTGTAGGAACAAAAACTGCAGTCATAAGTTCTTATTTTGGAAGCATCTTTGTGAATTAGCATGTGTGTGGTTAAATTGCCTTTTTGTTTCGCCTTGTAGGAACAAAAACTGCAGTCATAAGTTGTTATTTCGGAAGCATCTTTGTGAATTAGCATGTGTGTGGTTAAATTGCCTTTTTGTTTCGCCTTGTAGGAACAAAAACTGCAGTCATAAGTTCTTATTTTGGAAGCATCTTTGTGAATTAGCATGTGTGTGGTTAAATTGCCTTTTTGTTTCGCCTGGTAGGAGCAAAAACTGCAGTCATAAGTTGTTATTTCGGAAGCATCTTTGTGAATTAGCATGTGTTTGGTTAAATAGTTTTTTCGTTTCACCTTATAGAGGCAAAGACTGCAATCATAAGTTCTTATTTCGAGAGACTTCCGGTGAATCAGTACGTGTCGAGACAAAAGTCCCTTCTGTTTCGTCACAAAAGGACAATGATAGCAATGATAACGTGTTACCGCCACGTCTTCTATTAACTTGTGATCCTCGGAATATTCCAATTTTATTTCATTACCATTCTGAGGAAATAACACGTGTTAATTTGCTTCGCAATATTACAGTGCGATATTGTTACCTGATTAAGGTCCCAGTTGACAGACGTGTGGTTTGTCTCCTGCTTATAAGATCTATCCACTAAGGATTTTATTTCAGTATCTTCAGGAAGTATCACACTGGAATTAATTAGTGAAATAGTGTTATCTGTCTTCCTAAAAAATATATGGCGATATTAAACACATAGTTAATATGCTTTCTACTTAATTATTAGTTAAAAGTATTTGGGCTCATTTTGACTTGTGCTAATAGGCCTATGGCGGACTAGATAAAAATATTTTGAAGATGGTTGCACTTTCGGTTCTCAAATCGCATCCACTTCCTTATTTCAGGTAAATTTTCATGAGATTTCCCTAGGCCTACCTTTTAACTATTTTGTTGATACTAGCAATGGATTGTGGTACTAGCAATGTCGTTAGTACAATCCTAAATCTATACAGCAATGCTTTTGACATCTTCCAATGATGTACGAGGTGTGCTGTGTTAAAATGAAACTGCCAATAAAATTACCACCAACTCAAATTTTGCAAAAACTTAGCTTTTGTAAAATAGCCGCTAGAGGGCGCTGTATACAGTACTCTTTACGAATCATAACGTTTTTTCTTAATGTACTACATGACCTTTTAAAAAAATATTTTTTGTGCGTTTCTAGACAAAAGAGGTATGAGGTGTGTAAATTAAGTAATGAGACTGGCAACAGGTTAACATGTAAAAAAATGGCGGTAGATTAACGTGTTAACATGCACCTTCAGTACAAGTTTGAACTTGTTAGAGTCATTTGTTTGTTCTTCGTGACTGTTTTTTCTAGTGCGTTTTAAAAATGAGACATTAATTTTGAGCAATGGTCAGCTATCAGGGTTTGCTTCAGACTTGGACACAGAGCAACGGATACTTTTGCAAAACGTCAACACGCCTACGGAGGCAGTTTTTTTTCAAGAGCCCAGGTTTTTCGGTGGTTTAAGGCATTCTCAGAAGGAAGAGAGTCGATTGAAGGAGAACCACGCAGCGGTAGGCCTTCATCTTCAAGAACCGATGAAACTGTCGAGAGAGCGTTTATGCCTCCAGGCCAAACAGTAAATCAACACTTCTACAGAGAGGTTCTTTAACAACGTCGAAAAAGGGTCATGCGTGTGAGACCAAACATCAAAAACAAGTGATTGTTGTATCATGACAATGCGCCTTGTCACACAGCCATTTCAGTAAACGAGTTTTTAGCCAGTAAAAATTTTCCTGTACGTCCTCAACCTTCTTATTAGCCTGGCTTGACTCCTTATGACTTGTTTCTCTTCCCGAGATTAAAAAATGACCTCAAGATACGTCATTTTGGGATAATACAAAACATTCAAACGGCTGTAACCAACCAGCTGAAAGCTATTCCAGTTTATCAGTTCCAGCACTGCCATGACGAATGGAAAAACCGAATCCAGCGCTGTGTGGCTTCCCAATGAAGTTATTTTGAAGGAGACAATACTGAGTTCTAATTCTATTAGAATAAAAAAAATAAAAGAGAAATCAGTACTTAATTTACACACCTCTTATACCTGTCAAAGTCCGCTAAAGTTTGTCGTTCTGGAACAGTTCGAATTATATCGTTTGATGCTTGAAAACTCAGCCTTTGACGACCTATGTTTACATAAGCTTTTTGCATTAATTTTAAAAGTTCTATCATGTGTTAAAGTTCTGCTACAAAAAACTGAAACACCCTGTATACAAACAAGTAGAAAGACTAACGAGTGAAGGAAAACAAACGCGAACACGTCCTTTCCCTGATTTGTGCATGTTGCTGTGCCAAAAAAAATAGTTTATTGATAGTGGAAAAGTTACCCGTCACATTCTTCCTCCTCCGTTTTAATATCGAGCTCCTCCGACTTAATAGCCTCTTGATCGTCACATTCCATTATGTTTTCTTGTTTCGCTAAACATTCGGTCACGAAGTGATAATAGTTTAGCAATGATGTTTGACATGATAAGCAGATTTTCGGATCCCTTGTGGATTTTATATCCTAAAATCATGAACAAAGTGCTGTGCGATTAAAAAAATATTTTAACAGATAATAAAAAAAAATATGTTTCGTTTTTACATCTTCGGTAAACCATTTTGAGAATATTAATCCTGATTGTACAGGGCAATTTATTGAGGACTAACAATCAGCCAATAGTTTGTTGTTATATATTTTGATGCACTAAACTGAAATCTGGTTTTGAAATCGCTTCATACGGCCAGGATTGCAATATTAGGATACGGTACTTTTTCTAGTGGCTAGAATAATTTAACGTTCGATTAGCGGATTAATCGATGATTAATTGTGGGCGTGTCCTTTACCAAATTTAACTGTACCCAGAAATGGTGATTAAGGCTTCGTTAACTCAGGTATTTACTATTTTACTGTACAAAGACCATGGACTGATGAGGTTTTTATATTCTTATTAGTCCCTAATTACTGTTTTTTTTCCATTTGTTATAAATTCGTTTATACGTGGACCAGGATTTTCAAGACTTATTTGAGGATGAGGACGAAGAAATTGTCGATTATTCAGCAAATATGAGAAGCTTCACCACAGTGGTGGTTGGTGGAACCTGATATTCTCGTATTTTCGTAAGGAAGCATTAGACCAACATTATGTTTTAGGTGGTGATTACAAGTCCGAAGTACACGGTTGTAACAGCAAAAAAAAATGAAATTTGTGGAAAATTAGAAAATGTGATCCCCACCAGAAAATCTTGGTAATGGCTTGCAAAATATATTTTTTTCGCAATCATCAAATGAATATAAAAACTTTTTATTCTTGTGCTTAATGCAAAATTTTCATTGTGCTTAACGATACTACTATTGCAATATCCCAAAAACAAAAATGCCGAGGTGAAATAACAATCCAAATTACCAAAACTATTACAGATTATGTAAATACTATTACTCAGAAGTACTTTGTATTTACATGGCGATTGATACATAGCGATACATAGCAAAATGAAGGGGAATTGAAAAGTTAACTTCTATCTTGAGTAGACGCCACTACAGTCTAAACATGAGGTGGTAACCAAGCGCGATCCAATCGCCAGCGCAGGCGTATGGCTATAGGAGTCGCACACGTGCGGTTTTTAGAAGCAAGTCCGGCTCGGAATCGTTTCCGAAATACATATCATTTCCTAGAACCTCGAAATATACAGGGCACTTTTAAACAGATAAGGGCCCAGCATGTATTGTGTGTCGTGTTGCGCGGCGAATGAATTTTGAGAGAATGAATCCATTAGAGTCAACACTTGAAATGAACTATTGTGTGACGTCATATGTCACACAAGGTTACATCAGACCACTGGGACCTTTTATGTTTCAAAATACTTTAGATAACTACCAGTTTATAGATCAGAAACCTCCTACGGGTATATACATATAAATATTTTAGTTATATGGCTAATTAAAAAAAAAACTGGACGTTTTCCAGGAAACATCGAACTACTATACTTTTCTCGACGCGCGATCCGCCAAGTATTGAAGTTTTAAAGAAAACTAAACAGTTTTAATCTTCTCCTGACGATGCCAACTTAGTTGGCGAAACGCGCGTCGAGAAAAGTATAGTAGGGTGGTGTTGGAAAACGTCCAGTTTTTTGTTTCTACGCCGAAGGATCCAGTATCCACCCCAGGATGTCTAATTTTACATTGCACATTACTAATACCTATTGAACGTTACATCTCCTAGTATTTCTACGTGTTTCCTTATTTCTATAGATTTGAACTTTAGATAGTTATCTCCCTAGTAAGTTTATTCGAATATCCACTATTATATTATGATGAATTTTCTGTGAACTGTCGCTTTGCAATAATAGTCTGACTGTCCGAGTTTAATAATAGTCCTGAGTCCGACTCTGCTTCGACTCGCCGGAAGTTTGACTATTCGTAGTTTCTGCCTTGTTTCGCTGTTGTCGCATCAACATAATATTCCTATTAGACATTTTAAAATTGTTTTACAGCTCAGCTGTAATGTTAATTCGCTGTTTAAAATAATTTCACATTAGGGAGTTAAGTTGAAAAAGATAACAGTAAATTTTATTATAAGCCACGAGGTCTGAAAATAAAATTGACTTATATTAAAATTGATCGTACGTCAATGCATTTTTATAAACATAGGGTTTTTATAAAGACCTATTATGCAAAGTTGCAGTTACATCTGGCAATGTCTAGATTTCTGCTAAGGGGGGCTGGTTTGTTGTACGTAACTAAATTCGCCTAACTTTGACATAAAACTGTCCCATTTAATACGTAATTAGGGTCCACCTATGTAATCAGTATGGTAACTCTTACTGTATATGGTAAAATCCGCGTCAACTGGATCAGAGCTATTACCAAAATTAGAAGCAACCAAAAAAATCGACCAAGGGCTTACATTAAAGCTTAGAGCGTCTACTTTGAAACGCCGAGTGCGCCTTTGAAAAATCCAATATGGCGGCCGGAAACCGAAGAAAAATCGAGTGCGAGTGTCCGGCAAAAAAAGCTTGCAAAAATAAAAATTCGCAACCGATGAGGTCAATTTTCGGCTCAAATTGTACCTAATGAATGTCCCTAAAAAGCTGGTGTGGTTGGTTGACAAGGTCCAACATGGCGGATCCAATATGGCGGTCACAAATCCAATATGGTGGCTGAATTTTTGAAAATCGACCGATTTGCACCAAATACGGGGGTTTTGGGGATCACTAATCACGAATCCGAGGTCAGATTTGCAAAACTCAAGATGGCTGATCCAAGATGGCAGACGAAATTTTCGAAAATCAACCGATGTGTACCAAATTTCAGATTCGTAATCAGACCTCATATTAGTAATCAGTGACCCCAAAAACCCTCGTATACCAAATTTAGCGCAAGTCGGTTTATTTTCAAAAATTTGGCCACCATATTGGACTTGTGACCGCCATATTGAATGCGCCATAGTAGATTTTATCAACCAACCACACCAGCTTTTTAGGGGCATCCATCAGCTACAATTTGAGACAAAAAATGATCTTTTGTCAACGTGTGGGACACACGTAATTTCAGATTTTTGTTGCAGCTCTTAGAAGCTGCTTAGCTGCTTTGCTTAAGTCTAGTAATCACACCCCAAAATATGATGTGGGTTCCATTGTCTGTTGTTAAAATACGAGAACCTCAAATTCCACCAAACGCTACTTCTACACTTTAATGGAACGCCCTGTTCACGTTGAGGAATGGAACGGTGACAAATGTTTTTATTGTGTCAGGTTCTCAAAAAATTTTGTGAGAACAATATTAAATGAGAAAGAAATAAAAATTCCTCATTCCTGTATTTCAATTTCCTGTATAACAAAAAAAGTTTATATAAATTGATCTTTAAATATGGTATAGAAAATGACATGAGATTTCCTCCGATTAGATTTCTAGTGAGAGTAGAGATCATCTTGAAAATTTCTTTGCCCCTGCAGATAAAATGTATAAAACCACTGTCAATTTCTTCTAGACAACGATTTTTAAATTATACTTTTAATGTAAAAATGGCCAAAACAAGTTTAAAGCAATTTAAACCACACACGTTTTTATTACACGCGTCGTTATTTTTTGTGAAAGTACACATTTTCTGTTAACTGCTGGTTACCTTCTACGATTAAACAAACCAGTTATTACTTAACCATAACCGACCAGTTGCAAGCAATACTGGGTATAGCAGTTTTATGTTTGCATCCCCTTTGGTTAATTATTTTTCGCACACAAAATATGTACCTATTGGATATTTTTCAAGATGAAGCTGTGCCTTTAATTCATCATTATTTAAAGAAAAAAAAACTGGACGTTTTCCACGAAACACCGAACTATTATACTTTTCTCAACGCGCGTTTCGCCAACTAAGTTGGCATCTTCAGAAGAAGATTAAAACTAAATTTAACCTACATACTTACTCTATTTATATGTAATCTACCGTCATGGTTCACTGAACCGTAACATCTATCTTTGTTTATCAGATCAAACAGTGGACTGTTGAGTATTGGACCACTGTCCTTATTCATACTACTGTTACATTTAATGATTTCTAAACTTTCAAAATCATCCAACTGTCAACTGTTTGTTACATTTCTAATTAATTTTAAATTATTTATGTCTATCCTATGGTTGTTGTCAAAAGCATGTTGGGCAACACAATATTTTTCCATTCTGCCATAATTCAAACGAGCTGTATGTTCATTAAATCTAGTCAAAATAGATCTTTTTTGTTTACCCAATATACTTTTGATCACAATCTTTACAACTTATTTCGTATATTCCAGACTTTTCATTGTTGTCGATTTTGTCTTTGGGGTTGCTCCAAAGCGTCTCTAGTTTATTTTTAGAATTATAAACCAAATTGATCAATATTTTTAAAAACTGTATCTAGTCCGCGGGTGAATTTAGGTTCATATGGTAATGGAACACATTTCGAATTGTCAGTATCTCAACGAAAAGTCGTGGAACTGTGTCGTGGATTCTCTTAAATTTATGCTTCTTTATTAACTTACCGATTAAATGGACTGAGTAATGGTTATTCTTAGCTATATTCTTAATTATTTTTTTTCTCATGCTCAAACCTCTCTTTACTGTGGGGGAAACTGAACAAACGGTGAATTGGAAAATTAAAACTTGCCCTTTTCGAGAAGAGTCGCGGCTTCTTTCCTATATACATCAAACTCTAACTTATTTTCACTGTTTCTAATAACTAATACATCTAAAAATGGTAGCTGTTCTTTGTGTTCCATTTCATACGTAAATTTTATGGCAGGGAAACGGTTATTTAATTTAGCAACAAAATGATCTACCTAAACTAATTGCTTTTGTATCAAATACCGCCAAGATATCATCCACGTACCTGAACCAAACTCTAGATAAAAAGATTTGCAATGAAAGGTGACAAGGAGTTACCCATTACCGTTCCCTCATGTTGTTGAAAGTGTTTACCATTGTACTGAAAACAATTTTGATTCATACAAATACTAGTAAGCCGAATATAATGTAATCGAGTAATTCCCTGAGGTAGTCCAAAGTTTGCGGGATTGAGGCACTTGGAAACAATGAGCATATATCAAACGAGACCAACATTTTACCTTCTTGCAACTGGATATTTTTGATATTGTTAATGAACTCACTAGAATTTTTAACTGAAAAACTGATTTGTGCAAGAGGCAAATCGACCTCATTAGTTAACCATTTTTGGTTAAAACGGTGTTTCGTGGAAAACGTACAGTATTTTGTTTTTTGTTTTTACGCCAAAGGTTCCAGCAGCCACTCCAGAATTATTTAAAGAGACATATTCGGCCAAAATTAAAACTAAAAAATAATATGAAAGATGTGGGGCAATGCAGTCAACACGTACCTAATTTCAAAATCTACCTTAGCAGAAAATAAAAGCAAGTTTTACATCGGCTTAAAAATGATATATATTTTACATTATTTCAATAGCGGCTGGTGCCATGGTTTTGCGCAACTTTTTGGGAAATTTTTAAAGTTATATCGTAACAATAGTAAAATGTACATCATTTGTAACAACATACCTACATAGGGTGGTTACTCGAAACTATTCATTAACGCTTAACCGGATAAGGTGTGTCTGTCGGACACCTTGGCGAATTTAAACAATTTTTTTTTGTATTTGTTTTCCACCTAGAACAGTATCCCTCAGTGAATTCGTTCCTTTGGGGGACTGACCACTTTGCATACATAAAAAAAATTGTTTATGTATGTATGTACAAAAATAAATTTTCTTTTTCAGAAAGTCTTTTCATTCATAAACGTTGCAACGCGTTGAGAGTGTATTTATGTTTCTGTCAACGCCTCCAACAGACGTCTATTAATTTGTTCCTGTGATTTTTGACAAAATAGTGCCAATATTACCTAAAGATATGTAAAAACTTGAACAACTAATTGCGTTCTTTTCACAGTAATTTGTTTTTACCTGTAACATTAGTAAAAATTATAAATTCTGATTATAAAGTTAACAAAAAGTTTTTTTTTTCTAGTAATCATGAATAAATACGGAGACAAAAGGCTGAGCCGAAAACAATTAGAAGAAATAATTGATAATTTGACCGATTATGAAAGTGGTGCTGAAATTGAATAAGAGGAAGCGGAACCAAATAACGCATCAGAAATATATGAACATGAAAGTCTGGCTTCGGAAATTGATTCCTCTGATTTTGAATTTGAAGAACAGGGAGACGATGATGCTATAACACTGAACGAGCAATATATTGTAAAAGACGGTACTGTTTGGTGCAAAAATCCATTACCAAGTGATCGAATTCGTTCGCGAAATATTATGCGAGGGCCGTAAAATAAAGTAATTCTTCCACCAGGCAAAATTTTGGAAGATCCTGTGGACGCTTTTTTATTGTTCTTGGATGAAAACATTATAGAAAATATTGTGAAGTTTACAAATTTGGAAGCTCAGCGGGTTAACGAAATTCATAACTTGAAATGAAAAGATAGCGACGCAATCGAAATACAGGCGTTTTTTGGGCTGTTACTAACTGCTGGTCATCTGAAACAAAATTTCACAAGCTATGAGATGTTGTGAGATTACGTATATGGGCCCCCAATTTTTCGCGCTACAATGGGTCTGTCTAGTTTCAAAAAATTACTGCGTTTTATACGATTTGACGATAAAGAAGATAGAGAAGAAAGAAGGAAAACAGATAAATTTGCCGCATTAGAGATATATGGAATAGAATCAATCACAACCTTGGAAAGTATTATATCCCCGGAGAGAACGTAACCGTAGACGAACAACTGATACCGTTTAGGGGCCGTTGTCCATTTGTACAATATATGCCTTCAAAACCCGATAAATACGGCATGAAGATATGGTGGATTTGTGATTCGGCTACCGCATACCCCCTAAATGGTATTCCCTACATAGGAAAAGAAGGTAATGAACCAGCCGTAGGGTTATCCGCTCAAGTTGTGGAAAAGTTGGCGGAACCATATTATCATACAAACCGAAACATCACGTGTGGTAATTATTTAACAGATGTAAATTTAGCACAGTCTCTACTTTCAAAACGACTAACAGTTGCAGGAACCGTCCAAAAAAATAAAAGATATATTCCAGCTCAATTATTGGCAACTAAACATTTGCCTGAAAAATCTGCAATATACGGATTTACTAAAAAAACTCACGCTGCTGTCTTTTGTGCCTAAGCCAAAAAAAGAATGTGATTTTACTATAAAGTATGCATTACACTCCGTCTGTTGATGTCGAAACCAATAAACCGGAGATTATTGCATACTACAATTTACCAAAGGGAGGAGTTGATATATTAGACCAATACGTTCATGACAACATGACTAAATGCAAATCTAACAGATGGCCATTTTCGTTTTTTATGAATATGTTGGATTGTTGTGGTCTTGCCGCTTATGTTATTTGGACATTTGTTTCCAAATTGGAATGAGAAAAAAAAACATCAAAACGAAGACTTTTTTTGACAAGTGTTGCCGAGTTACTAGTAGCACAACAAATTGATAAAAGGAAGTCATTTATTGGTCTTCATAAAAAAGCTGGTCCTTCCCAAGAAGAATATATTCCTCCCGTGAAAAAAACGCCGTTGCTATATGTGCCCATCGAAAAAGTCACGGAATCAAAAACAAACGTGTTTTGTATGTGCTAAAAATGTGTGCAATGAACACTCCAAGCGCATATGTGATGAGTGCCAAATTCCAAAATAATTTACATTTATTTATTTACAATATTATACTTTATATTTTTTTGTGTAAAAAATGTTTATATATTTTTAAAAAAAATTGTATTCTGTTATACTTGAAAGAACGTAAATGTTGTTTTAAATATTTAAATATTTAATGTTTAATTGTTGATAAATAATTAAAATACGTCCAAGTGTCCGACGGACACACCTTAACCGCCACGTCAGAAAAATTCCTTAACCGCATAAGAGTTAAAAGTATTGGGGCTCGCAGGAATGACTGCCTTTAGAAAATTTGGACTTCAGCTAATTGGCCTATGGCGGACTTGCTGAATATATTCTCAAGATGGCGGTACTTTCGGTTATATCTTTTATACCAGTTTAGTCTTTTATCGGCATTGTTTTTAATTAAATCATTTGCAACACACAACCTTTTCTTACAACTTCTCCTCCACTCCTTTGCTTACAACTAATTGTGTTTGGACTTTCGACATTAATTAATTGACTATTCTTACATAGGCAAACAGGACCTTCTTTACTTACAACTTCTGGAATACATTTGGCAACAATATCGTCTGCAAAATTCTCGCTAATGTCATTCAGATCAACACAGCGATTCCTTTTCAAACACAGCCGGCACACGGCATCATCAGAATCGGTTAAGGTAGCAGCACCGGAATTTTCCATCAAATAAACGACCTCTACGATATCTACTTTCATACCGTTCATAGTTCTGATGAAGGGGAGCATACGGTCTTCCGAATACAAACAGGCGGATTTAAATTCGGAAAACGTGTAAATACTGTCTGCACACCTTTCGCATATTACGTAATCCTCGTTTGAAGAAAAATCCTGAAAAACAAATTTCTCTTAAATAAACACTTTTCATTACGAGGCCTCTAACTTTAAAGTTAGTTGCAATATTTTAGAAACTAATGTATAGATCAGTTTAATATGGAAACTTTTCAAGAACACTTACTATTTTTAACAGCAGACCGTCGAGTATTTCTCGTATATTCTCTTCAATAACTTGGAAATCCTTCGACTCTTTGAAGCAAAATTTACACGCTTTCTGTGTCGTCATTTTTTATAACGAATTACACCTATTAGAAGGAGTAACACTTATGTTACTTATCTATGTAGATATTTTGTGGTTTCTAAATCGAATTCCAAATGTGAGGAATGGCATTCACCAAGTGTTTCTAGTGGAAATCAGTGTTTGCATACAATAATAGTGTATAATGCATATTAACGTACTTAACCTAACTATTTTTTCTGCTACAGCTAATATTTCTTGCCAAGTTAAAGCCAGTGTTTTAATATTAGGTTGGTTCCATTTCCAACAGAACATTTATGAACCGTTCTTCAATCAGCAATGAATTCTTTTGTGCGCATGCGTCAACTTAATATTAGTTCAGCCACGGGGTTGAAAGTTGGATAGCAGTTATCGCCATAACTCACACCACCTCACCTTGTCATTTGGTTTAGTAATGTTTGGTGTGGACATCTTTGGGCTACTACTCAAATGAATAACCGTTAAGTAGCGT